>JAKMWQ010000224.1:0-90162 GCA_025328335.1 Colletotrichum sp. SAR 10_65
CTCCAGTTTTAATTTTCTGTTGGTTCCCCTGTGTGCCATACCCACAAAAAACCCCTTTAAATTGTTGGTTTTTTGGGTTTTTGTGTCCAAAAAAAAAAAAAAAAAAAAAAAAAAAAAAAAGGAATCGTGATGAGAAGACGCATGGCCTGTCCTGAGCTTCGCGAAGAACATATCCTTGGTGGGCAGCGCAAGTGGGATCCGGTTGGCACAGACCAGGTACTCGTCCTTCAGATGTTCGGAGTGGGGGAGGGAGAGGTACGTATCTGCGAGGCCCTGGTGGTGACAAGGCCGGCCCTGGCCAGCAACCATCTCAACAAAATTCGAACCCCCAACAGAAAATTTCGAGAGGCAGGAAAGGGTCGAAAATAAGGAGACTGAACGATCACCACGCTGTAGAAGCGAGGTAGGCAAAACTGGACCCTAGGAATGCCACAAGCTTCCAGAAGACAGCGTCCCACAGTGTTTCAGGGTCTCTGCTATCTTTTGGTCTTGTTCTTCTAGGTGCCTTCAAATCGACTCGACCCGAAGGCCGTTTCATCCAGTGTCTCGCGGTTTCGCCCGAGTGGAATGCATTCGCCCCTTCTCCTTCTCTGTCCTAACTTCGCCTTCTGCTTTTTTCCAATTTGGGTGTGAAAATTCGTCGAGAATGCAGTCCAGTGCACACTTTGGCATCTGACAACTGGGCCGTCGTTGAAAGTTGGCGAAGGGCGGGCGTCAATTCAAGATTCACCTTTCCCCAGCGGGGCACCCCTGATTGGTCCATCGTGTCAGCCGTATGTTCCTCTCCCGATTGGCTGCTGTGTTTCTGGGAATACAGGTGGGCTCTCTGTCCAATTGAAGCGCTCGAGTCTGTCGTGTCTGTCCTGATTCCGCTGGTTCGTGGGGTTGAGACAGAGCGTGAGCCACTGGCGTTGCGTGCAGCGAGATACGTACCCGCCTTGTCTTTTCCCCTCCAACCCCTGTGTGCTCCTCTCCCCCCTCTTTGACTCGGAGCGTGGGGAACCCAGGTACGTACTCGTCATCCTGTACTGCGTACCGCGACTTGGAGGCAGTATCGATCTTTTCCCCAATGATCCTGAAAGCTGCCAACGCGATGGAATCCAACGCTTTTGCCCATGTCCGATGCGGCGCAGAGGGCCTTCTCCGCCATATACATATCGAGCCTCACCCCAGAGGCAGGCCACATTGCTCTGAAATCTCCTGACGTCAGGTTGTTCGGAGAGAATCGGCGGGACAACTAATGGCAGTGAGTGCGAACAAGCCAGGCCCTGGAAATGAACACCATCGAGTACGGCGTGAGCTAGTACCGACTGACAAGCGTCGCGCCGATCTGACTCGGTTTCGACAACGCTACAGCAGCGACGGCGGCGTCTGGAGATCTGGATCTCGCCTCAAGCAAGCAAGCGCCATCTTCACATGCACAGACACTGACAGCGAGGACGAGCTGCGCGTGGTGCGGCGGTGGTTGATGCGACGCGGGTTGGACACTTGGGTGACGGATGACCCGTCCACTGTCGTGGCTGTTGCACTGCTAGAAACAGAGCCAATTGACTTGAGCAGATTGCCCTGCCTGCCCAGAGACACGACGTCAGCAAGCGCTGTCCTGACACGGCAGATAGCACAACTGTACGGGAGCGGCGATATCTCGTGCAGCGGGGACGGCACGGCAGCAACAGGTCATGTTTGGGCTGGTAATGTCTTGAAGACACCGCCAAGATGCAAGTCCTCTGGAATGGGTGCAGCAGGCCCGGGTTGCCGATGTCTCTTGAGAGTCGGTGCCTGCCATTGACGAGCTCGGATCGACAAAGCTTGGGAATGGAGGCGAGATGGTCGTCGTCGTCGTCGTCGCCCAGAGCATCAAGTGTTCAGACATTGAAAGTATCGACGAATATGCCCATGAAGGGAATGTCTCGACAGATGGGCGAATCAAGTCATGCCACCGCTGGCAGTACTGTTGGGTCCGGGAGGCAAGGTGGAGGCTCAGGCAGAGTGTCTGAAAGGCGGTGAAGTTGAACCATGGCTCCTGTGGATCAGACGAGAGGTGAGAGTACCTATGCATTAGGGCGACATTGGCGGTCGAAGCAAATGCATTTTACGTTGTCAGTGTGTTTTTCTGAGGATCTGGAGCTGCGTTTTTCCAGGGAAGTCACAACCGAGGGCCGCTTCGCAGGAAGGCAGGCAAGATGCAGGTGTAGGTGCAGGTGCAGGTGCAGGTGGATGTACTTCCTTCCGTTCGAACATCAAAGTACAAATACAAGTACCGGTGCCAATGGTGGGGTGGTAGGGAAGGTACCTTCAGTGTTAGTTTAGCGAGGGGAGGCACCCTGGGCTGGTTGCCATGTTCCTTCCCGCCGGAGCGACCCCTCACCACCACCAATCTGCCTGGCTTGGAGGCTTGCAGGCTGGCTGGCAAGCCGCAAGGCAAGCAGCAGGCTGGGTTCCCTGCACCACCGCGTGTCCTGTGCCTGTCTCGAGTTGCAGTGGTTTCAATGGCCACCTGCTAATTTGCCTCCCAAGGCCGGGGGTCGGTGTGCTGGAACTTGACCCTGATGTGAGAACTTAGCGGTGGCCACAGCGGAGCTCGTTAGCGATGATCGAGACCTGGCTGATAAGAAGATCCCTTTCTCAGACGTCTCGGTGTGCCCTGCGATGAATCGAAGTCGCCATGGCCGTGTCTGTGCAGCAATGCAGAAGGAGTCTGGAATGGCGGAAGAACAAGCAGGGGCGGCCGAGCACATCTGGCAGTAGCAGTAGCAGTGGCAGGGACGAACTGAGCAGCACCTGCTTCCTTCCTTCCTGCCTTGACGCATCTCAGTTTTCCCCAAAAGGTACTTCGTACTTCGTAGATGCGACGCTAGAAGCAGGTACGTATCCAACCAAGACCCTTCAGACCGCCGACTTCGTCCCAAAAACATTTTTGAGCCGATCTCTCTTTTTGCCTACCTTATCCTTCAGTGCCTTCACAGTGTTTTTCTCCTTCTTGCAGGCGCCAACAACACCTCTGACTTGGATCCTGGCCCAGTCCGGCGTCTGCTGGGCAGCTCGCAAGCCTCTACCCCGCGGGCACAAGTACGACGAGATTTGGCTTGTGAATCTTCAGACTAACACCAGCTCCCTGAACAGCGGTTACCTTGGTTGACGGTTACCTTGCCCCAGGGCAGCACGAAACCACCGCACCGCATGGGCCGAGGATGTTTGCGCTTTAAGGTAAGGTAGTTATGGATGGATACCTGGACACGTTGCCCATATCTTTAGAAGTTGCAAAGACGGGCCCTGCAATAAAAAGGACGGGGGCTTTCCCAATACCTACGGCCTTGCAAATGGCATTTGGAAATTAACATCAAAGCCCGTGGCCTGACCTGAACCAGCTCAGCTCCGATTCACAGCTGCCAGCTCCAGTTCCAGTGCCCCCAAGCGCGTCCCTTCCGTCCGGCCTCCAAGGAGTACGGCATCGTCTTAGTAACAGACGCGGATCAGAAGATACATCGCCTCACGCCTGGTCTTTGCCATCCGGCGTTGTACCTCTGGATTCTTGCCTCCCACCGGTGGATAACATTGCTAACTCGACAAACGGCGAGGCCCATCAAAAAAATCCAGCTGCAGTCACATCGGGCACCCCCCTGCCACGCGATTGCATTTGCATCTGTCCCTCCTCCTCTCTGGTCCCTCCAAATCCCCTTGCACCGTGCCCTGCTGCCCTGCAAACCCCCGCGACGACCATCAGCGGCCTCTCCAGTTCGTCCCCAACAAAAACGGAGGCGTGGGAACCGAGGGACAACTCCAGCAGCTGTGATTCTGTATCCGTACGCAGGTGGCAGCCACCCAGCCAGCACACGCAACGTTGGATACCTTATTACAACACCTATCCGTACAGCAAGCACACAGCACAGTAAGGTAAGGTAGGTACAGCACAGCATAAGGTACCTAGCATAGCACAGCTTATGTTGCCTACCTTACCTCAGGTCACTACGGGCAGAGTACAGATACCTCCCTGTCAGGGAAGGAGAAGCCAAACACCCAAGTACCTACCTTACCTACCTTCCCGCTCCACGCAATACCCGTTGCGGTACCTGACCGGCCCTTGTTGGTCTTGGCACTTGCACCAGCAGCACAAGAACGAGAGACAAGACACACAGACAGCCAGACGCACACCAAGCACTTGACAACGGGTCCCGTCCCGAGCCATCGTTTGCTAACTATTTTGTCTTTTTCGCCTCCGCTGTAACCCGATACCGACACATCTTTTTTCCCCCCGTCCCTTTTCTCCACGGGCAGTGTGTGCTTCATTTATTAGTCCCCTCCCCTTCACTCCCATCCCGCCTTCGTTCCCCTTCTCTCGATTCTCAATTGGTATCCCTTTTACCTTCAAGGGCCATTGGAACTCTGCTCCCCCGTTCCTCTCAACCGGCCATCAACACCAAGGCCCCATACCAACCAGTTGTTGCTGCGTCCCCTTCAGCAACACACCGTACCCAACAACCAGCCATGGCTACCACCACCTCGACGCCGGCGGCCAAGAACCCCGTCCTTCGCCGCACCGTCACTTCCACCACCACCGAAACCGACGCCTCGGTCCCTTCGACTGCCGTGGGCTCTCCTGCCGACTCTCCTCGCCCCTCGGCCTCCTCGACCTCCCTCTCTTCCCTGGCGTCCGAGGAGCCCGTCAAGAAGGCCAACTACTCCAAGCTGTACGACACCTACGGCAATGAGTTCACCCCTCCCGATTTCACCATCAAGGACATCCACAATGCCATCCCGAAGCACTGCTTCGAGCGCTCTGCCCTCAAGGGCTTTGCCTACATCGGCAGAGACATCCTTTGCCTCGCCACCACCTTCTACATCTTCCACAACTACGTGACCCCCGAGTACATTCCCTCCAAGGCCGCTCGCGTCGGTCTCTGGGGCTTGTACACCGTTCTCCAGGGTCTCTTCGGCACTGGCCTTTGGGTTATCGCCCACGAGTGCGGTCACCAGGCCTTCTCTCCCTCCAAGACGCTGAACCACTCCGTCGGCTGGGTTCTCCACTCGGCTCTTCTGGTCCCCTACTTCAGCTGGCAGATTTCCCACAGCAAGCACCACAAGGCCACTGGCCACATGGAGCGCGACATGGTCTTCGTTCCCCGCACTCGCGAGCAGCACGCTTCTCGCGCCGGTCGTATGGCTCACGAGCTTGCTGAGCTGACCGAGGAGACCCCCATCTTCACCTTCCTCATGCTCATCGCTCAGCAGCTCGTCGGCTGGCCCAACTACCTCATGACCAACGTCACTGGCCACAACTACCACGAGCGTCAGCGTGAGGGCCGCGGCAAGGGCAAGCACAACGGCTACGGCGGTGGCGTTAACCACTTCGACCCCGCTAGCCCCATCTTCGAGGCCAAGGATGCCAAGCTCATTGTCATGTCCGACATTGGCCTTGCCATTACTATCAGCGCCCTCGTCTTCCTCGGCAACAAGTTCGGATGGTCCAACCTCTTGGTCTGGTACTTCATCCCCTACCTCTGGGTCAACCACTGGCTCGGTAAGTTTTGACATCGACTTCGATGCTCTTGTACTCATTGCTGACAATGCACTTCGCAGTTGCCATCACCTTCCTCCAGCACACCGACCCCACCCTCCCTCACTACACCGGCGAGCAGTGGAACTTCGTTCGTGGAGCTGCTGCCACCATTGACCGCGAGATGGGATTCATCGGCCGCCACCTTCTCCACGGCATTATCGAGACCCACGTCCTCCACCACTACATCAGCACCATCCCCTTCTACAACGCCGATGAGGCTTCCGAGGCCATCAAGCCCGTCATGGGCAAGCACTACCGCTCCGACGTCAAGGACGGCCCGGTCGGTTTCATCAAGGCTCTGTACAAGTCCGCTCGCATGTGCCAGTGGGTCGAGCCCAGCGCTGAGGCTCAGGGCGAGGGCAAGGGCGTTCTGTTCTTCCGCAACCACAACGGCCTCGGCACTCCCCCCATCAAGGGCGAGGTTTCTTGAATGCAGGCGCTGGAGAGGTAAAAGATGATGATCGTGTCATTCCAAGAGCCGGTCCCGGGTGGCCCCCTCTTCTCATAGTCCTTTTCGGGCGGGAGCGATCCTGATCGCTACCCCGCCGGGCCCCGGGCCCGACAGTCACGTCTCGTTAATGCGCGATCTTCCCAGTCGCCGTGGTAATGTTGAGACCGGGACGTCGTCGACAGACGTGGTCAGGCAAAAACGGTGCAGAAGCGATGATTTTGAACTTCGCAAGGCGTTAGCATGGTTATACCGGTCCAAATGGATAGACCCTAGAGACAGAGAGATCTAGTAGTAGAAGAAGCATAGAAAGGCTGCATCCGGGCATTCCGGCAAAGTACTCGTGCAAGACAACGTGACGTGATATCACGGCGCTCCATACTGACCAACAAATGGTACATGATTCGCTGGTGCGTTCCTTGTCATCCTTCGACTTTCTGGCGGGACTCGGTAGGGACTGCACCGCTGTTCGCCCCGTGGTTGCGAGAGATGCAGTAAAGGTCACGCGAGATGAAGCTTGGACAAGAATGCGGGCTTCTTGATCCTGATCCTGATCGTGGAGAACAAGATGCGGGGGGAAACAAGCGAGCCCATGGACCAATGGCTGTTCACCTGATGCTAACCCGCTGGTTGGTCTTGGGTACAGGGTGTTAGTGCCACGGCTTGGGCCTCTGGGTTCTGCTAACCGAAATGACCTTGGTCCGGGAAACAGCTCCCGTCCGAGGTGGCCGGGGTATGCTCCGGCCAGGGGCTACCTTGATGTAAGCTCAGTCCGTACGGAGGAGAGAGACGATATAGGGAGAAAACTTGAATGGAGTTGACTCTTGACAGATTTTGTCATTTGGAGCGAGACAAGTTTTCTCCTTCGGCCGTTTCCTGGGGTGTAGAAACTGGACAGCGAATAGCGTGCAAGATGACTGGTTACGAGGTACAGACTGACGAAGACGGTGCTGACAGACGCCTGGGCAAGACCACAGATTGGACAAGAAGAAAAAATCGTTCGATTTGTACGAGTTCAGAAGAGACATATTTGGTGGTTGTGGAATAGTCGTGACCGTTTTGGTGGAGAGCGTTCTGGACCGACGCGTGAGACGGGCGAGCCGCTTGCGGACGTGGTGTTCTGGGCCGTGATGTTTTCGGAGCCGCGGGGCCACGTTGGCAGGGTCGAGATTGCGACGAGGGCGTGGTCTGGGCAACGGTCAGGCGCAACGGCTTCGTGGTTGCACAAGACACGTTTTCGACACGAATTGTGGATGGGTTGGTTGGTGATGGATTCGGGAGAGGATGGATGCGGGCTGTGGCTGGGATCCTTGGTGATTCTGTCAGCTGGATACTGAGGGGTTTGTAGCCTCATTAGGACGAGCTGGAGGCCAGAATTGGGTTTGAGGGCTGGCGGAGGGGACTCGTGATGCCTGAATTCGGACGTGGGTTTGCTCTGTTTCGTACGAGGCCCAATGACCGGGTTACCACGCTCACCGGCCCGAGTGGTGGGTGTGTCTCTCATCAGATATCTGTCTCTCATCAGAGTCAATCTGATCGAGCGGCGTTGTGGAGTGTCTGCTGGGGTAGAGTGGCATCTGGGCTTGATGTTGTCGATGGCACTTGTCTCGATGTCGATTCTTTTGGGGTTCTGGCGTCGGGCCGACGATGAGAGCTGTTTGCTGCAGAGCTCGGCATACCTCTGACAGGTTATCGTCAAGTGAATATGCTTGCTTTCCAACAGATCACACAGAACATTGCAATGGCAAGCCGAGTTAGGTACCTAGATGGTGGGCATTGGAGCCGTCTGCGACGAGAAGAAGGATTCAAACTCCTGACCGTCGAAGTCGATAGGGTCTTCCGGCCGAAGTAGCCCACAACGCGCGTCGACACTCGCATCCATGTCGTCGACTACCGCGGCCGTATGCCAGTATTTGGAACGGAAGTCTAGGAGGCCTGTAAGGTTTTGCCTAGATCTCTGGCTACCCGAGACAAACATCCTTCGTTCGACAGAGACAACATCGAAAACATTGCAGTGTGTCGTGTGATTTCAATAACGAAGTAGACCAGTCTCAGTGCAGAGAGAAGAATTTTCTAGGCCATGGGTCTCGCGAGAAGGTTGCCGGGCTAAGCGGAGTGGTCTCCGGACGGCAGTCCAAGGTTTGAATAGCAATGTGATATCACCTCTAGCGGCGGACGTGGCCCGTTGGTCGGAGGGCTTTTCCATCACGGCAGTTGCGAAAAGGCCCGAGAGGAGCAGAGTCGTCAAGTCGTTCGTCAAGTCGTAACGATCTGGAGGGTCTTTTTGCCAAGGCCTAGTAGCACATGGGCATCGCGCGGCAACTTCCAGAGAATATCGATGAATGCGGAAGTACCAGTTGTAAAAAACGCATGGTATCTGAGGTGTTGGTGAATTTTCTGAAGGATGCGCTTTACTTGCGAAGGAAGCAAGCTACGGTTGAGATGCCGACGTTCCATATGGGTCTTTGAACGAGAGAGTCAGGTTCTCGGAGGACTTGAAAGAATGCCATGCGGTTTGTTGCAAAGAACCATGGGATATCGACTTCCGCATGCAGAAGTTTCGTCTGCCAGTCCCACTGGAAATCTCATGCGCAACTAAGGTAGTCCACGCGAGATGACCGGACCCTCGACCGGCTCGCCTTTGGAGGACGGAGAGGCTCCACGTGTATGTGGGCGATCCTCGTTTTGTGCAAGTTTCGAGAGAAAGAGTGAAAGCGTGCCGTCGGCGTGGTGGCAAGTTGCGTCGCACGTCGAGGGACCCAGGTCTTTGGGCCCCGGTGCTAAGGGCCGTCTAGTGTGCCCGTGGTGCCTTCAGTCCGGAAAGATGGTGTGCTTCCGGGCGCTTGGGTTGGTCCCAGATTGTCGGTAGTTATGGCTCGGCTCACAGATCTTGAGGCGCGTGTTATGCCATGATTTGGTTTAGCTCTGTCAAGGTCGTGGGTTAGCCTACCTGCCGAGCAGAATGAGGTTGGACTCGGCTTCGGCTCTCGGCCTCCAGATCTTGAGAACAATACACTAGAGCTGTTGAATACAATCTTGGTTGATGATTACGTGGATGGTTGTGCCGGGGGACATTATGGGGTGCGTCAACAAAGAGGGGTGCGAGTTCGTCTTGGACGGGTTAGACTGGGCCTTGTCAAGAGTTCTCAGTCAAAGACGTCTCAGTGAATGAGCCCCCGAATGTCTCTGCCTTGTCCAAAGAGACTCGTCCAGACCGAAGCCTACGTCATTTTCTGCTTTGGGTCAACCATGCCGAAACCACGTTTTTGACGCAAACCACACATGCGACGAACGTCTGTGTCGAAAGGGGGATCTTCAGGGACATCTCGTGAGTGTGGTTACACAGCCGTGCATACCGGGTTGCTGGGATATGTAGGTGTCATAGGTAGTATGCCATATTGATTCAGTAAAAAGTTGTCTAATTACGCAACGGTAACCTCGATAGCTTCCGTCTCAAAGTCGCCCGAGAGAACGCCATCACCGAACTGTAGCTTCATGAGAGTATCCTTGCTAAGCTTATCCGCCGTCGTGGGCCACACAGTCTGCCACGTCCCCTTGGCCGCCACCCGCGGCGTCTTGCCGAGCCTGTCAAACGGCAGCACGGTTTCGCGCAGGATGACTTCGTTCTCCGTGGTGTCGCCCGGTTGGAGGGTGACCATGTCCTCGTCGCGGGGTGGCATGATCCGCTTCAGCGCGATGGTGTCGATTTCGAGCGGGGCGTCTGCGCCGTCCGGTGTGACGGAAAGGACTCCGAGCTGGAGGGCTAGGGGGTCCAGGGGCGTGGCCCAGCGCAGGATCGTGAGGGGTGCGTTGTGGTCGTTGGTAACAGAGATGGTGACCGTGGGAGGGGTGGTTGAGGATTGACGAATGCGGATGCTGAGCTTGGATAGCGCGTTGTTCTTGGTTTCCTCGGACATGTTGGATTGTATGTCTCGGGAGGATCCGTGGTTGTAGGTGAGGACGAGGAAGAGAACGACCAGAATGAAGATTATGGGACGAAAGAGGAGGCGGGTTGATGAGGTGCTCATCGAGCTTGGTTTGCGATTAATGAGAGAGTGTTGAAGTCGAGAAGGTGAGGAATGAGTGTTCCGGCCGAGGGGTTGGGTGGTTCACGATGATGCGGTAGACCGCGCCTGCAGATATTGGCAGGTAGAAGGAACACAGCCAGGCAGAAGGTGCTAGACGGAACGGCTGCCCAAGACGGCAAGCGTGCTGGAAGATGCCGGATGACGTCAAGCGATTGGATGCGGTCTTTGTACGGCTGGGAAAAGTCGGTTTGCCGTGAGGGCATCCAACGTGGTGGGCAGAAACGAACCGGCGAAGCAGGCCGGGCGCACTAACCTGGAAGAAGCAGGCGGCCGTGGTTGTGGAATGCTGCGCGGACTGAGCCACGCGATGCTAGCCCACGATTGCGACGGGTTCGATCCAAACTGCTGGGATGCTTGGGAAACGAGACGATGTTTGTGATTTGATGGAGTTGTAAGTGGCGCGTCGTACGTACGGAGTTGGAGATGTCGACCGATGTGCGCTACGTTGGCGCGTGGGAAACGATCACAAGTTGGATATCAAACAACTTCGGCATCTGCTGCTCTATCGCCACTTGACTTGGATTGCGTGTCGACGGGAAACCCCGCACTCTGCAGCGTCGGACGAGCGTACATGCATCCAATGCCGTCAGGCTGCTTGCTGTATGCTGATTGAAGAAGTTGGAATTGAGCATACGGCCCGGGCTGCAGACCAGATACGGCGCTAGAATGCAGCCACCATCCAAGGTGCTTCGATGGCCCGCTGGTGCTGCATAAACACCAGCGCGGCGCGTGCACCAAAGAGGAAGGTCGACTAAGGTAGTGGCCGTCCGCGATCGTGACTGGTGGATTTCTGGCCCGGAGCCTCGGGGCCGGACCTGACCCACATGGCTCCGGTCTCCTCCCGGGCCTCATCGGAGGAGGACCGAGACACGGAACGTGTCTTACCAACTGGTACCGATAAAAAATATCGTATGAGTTTGCCAAGCCAGTGAGGCGGCTAGACCAAATTGCAGACGAAAGTCGTCACTCCCGAAAACCGGTATCCTGGAACCCCGAGAGAAAGGACTGTTCGAGGGCTCCGTTCCAGGCGACATGTTTCAATAATGCGTGGCCGTTCATTGTCGCCGTGTACAGAACCATGTCTCGCGCCCACCCATAACAAACTCACCCCTACGCCTGTCTCATAGACAGCCCTTGTTCTTGAGACTTCGCAGCAGGGCTTGGGGGTATTGGCGTAGCGGAAGGGGCTACCAGGCCCCGCGCCTCTGGGGCCCGTTTCTTTATGGCCTGTATGTTCGGATACCGCATGCGGTCAGAGTGGGTCCTTGAGGGACCCCCGACGGGGCCTACGGCGGCTGTTCGGCGGAGCAACTGGCTCTGCAGATCTTCCTCTCTTGCGGAGGACGGCAGTTTCTGAAGCTCGTGGCTCTCTCATGGACCGCACCCACCAGCCAGGTACGAATGCCTGTGATCTTCAGGGACAACACTGTCCGTTGACATGATCATCGCTCTCCACGCGCATTGTCTGCGACGGCCGCTGAAGACAGAGGCCAAGCAGAATCTGGGTCTAGTGGCTTTTCTGAGAGGCGTTCGCCTTCTCAATGAAGCATCCGCATCTGTTGTTTGTGGCTTACCTGTGCTGTCTTTCCCTTCCGCTGGAACCGTAGTCTTTTGGCTTGGAAGCCAGAGCTGGTGGGCGCCTTTGCCGACCTTTGGACCCTGTTCCATCGTTTACGGTATCATCTACGACGGTTTGCGTCGTCCTCTTCCCTACTTCCCAAGTACACTACACACCACGAACGGGATCTTCCTTCCAGTCCCCTGTAGATCTCTGTCGACACCCCATGTCGAGTTCTAGCTCGCCCATGGCAGACGCCTTCCGTCTCCACGTACTCGTCTCCAGCCGCCGGGCTGGCCAGAGCGCCTCTTTTTGACGCCTTTCTCTGCCTAGCCCCTTGAGCACTCACTTGAGCCTCCATGCCGAGTCCCTTGACCAGTTTCTGGTGGCTTGAGTCCCGATGTGCTCCATCTTTGTCGTCCGCATTGAGCGGCAGTTCCTCACGCTCAGCTGTAGTATCTGAAGTGCGAAGATGCGTTGGATCAATTCGATATAAGAACAAGATGCATTCCAGCCTCTCGACAACTTCTTTTTTGGATCATCACACTCAACTCCAACAACACTCTCAACTCTTCGACTCTCGACGCCTCAACAACCGCCGATTTCAACAGTCAAGATGAAGTCCTTCGCCGCTCTTGCCCTCTTCGGTGCTCTGGTCGCCGCCGGCTCTGTCGACAACCAAAACAACATCACGACCATCCTTACCCACGAGCCCGATACCACCACCGCCCAACTGAGTATCACCAACACTGGCAATGAGACTTTGAGGTGCTTTGTCCCCGGAAGTATCCTGGACGACGCCCCGGTTGAAAAGGTGGTCGTCTCCACCAACGGTGAGTTTCCTCTCTCATGCTATACATGATCTGAGACTAAGACATAAACAGGCGAGCGAGTTCCTTTCGAGGGTGTCCGCCTCCGCATCGCGCCTCCCAGCATGATCACCAACGAGTCCTACATGGTTATTGAGCCCCAGCAAACTGTGGACCGCACCATCGACATCGCCGAGTTGCACGATCTGAGCTCGGGCGGTGACTTCAACGTCACCGCCAAGGGCGGCATGCGGTGCACAACGGGCGACTCCGCCAACCTCACCAGCTGGGTGCCCTTCAAGTCCAACACCCTCCACATCAAGGACGTCAACGGCACCCAGGCCGCCATTACCCGCCGCGACTTCCACGCCGAGGCCAAGCGCGTCGCCGTCCAGGCCGGCTGCACCGCCGCGCAGAACACAGCCGTTACCAACGCCCTCATCCACTGCACCAACCTTGCCAAGGACGCCGCCCGCGCCGTGATGCTCGACGACAAGAAGACGATGGAGTTCTTCAAGACCACCGACGCGGCCACCAGACGCAACATCAGCATCGCCTTCAGCAAGGTCTCCAACGAGTGCGGCACGCGCCTCGCGGCTAACCAGGGCACCGCGCTTGCCGTTGCCAACCCGGTCTCCAAGCTTTACTGCACCGACGTCTACAACTCGTGCAGGACCGGCGTCCTGGCCTACACCCTCCCCTCGCAGAACTACATGGTCAACTGCCCGTTGTACTTCAGCGCTCTGCCCTCGCTCACTTCCACCTGCCACGCTCAGGATCAGGTATGTGCCTCTCTAACACATACTCTCTCTAAGCAATGTCACTAACAGCCTCGCCAGTCTACCACTACTCTTCACGAGATGACTCACCTGACCTTCATCAAGGGCACTCTTGACTGGGGCGTCTACGGCTACACCGGCATCCGCGGACTTACTGCCGCGCAGAACTACAACCACGCCGACACTTACTGCCTCTTTGCCAACTCTGTCAACATTGGCAAGACTTGCTAAGCGCAGAACGCATCTGGCGACGAGGGGTCTGATCGAGTTTTGAGAGTGTTGCTTGGAGTTTTCCTTTGTACAAAAAGACGATCGTTCAACTGTCTATATTGACATTGCCGACTACGCCAGGGGCACAATACTTGCCCTGTACATAGGCGGGCGGATCTAATCAGTAATATTTAGTTAGACTTGATGGGGGCCGAGAACTTTTCTCTTGGCACGCCCGATAGACATTTCACCTTTAGAGATAGAAGAACATAAAAATCATCTACCCTGACACGGTCCGAGGCTTTTTGGTGCACCCGGTGACTTGCACTTGAACATTCCAACCGCAATTTAAGCGATTCAGCCCTCAAAAGCTCATCCGAACGGATATCGTTGCCGATCAAGGGGGCGGCAATTGTCAATCGAAGCTTGTGACGAACAAGAGCGATATGCTCTAACGATGTCTGTGGCGCTTGCTGGAGGTTGAGGCATGCATGGCTGCATGCAAGCCATCAGCCGTAATGTTCAAGGGCGGAGCAAAACCGCCGCCGTTGGAGCTTTCTCCGTGTCAATATTTCCACGATGGCGCGCTACGGCATTCGGGGGCATTCTCTGTAACCGGAAAGCTCTCATTTATTGCGAGCAAGATACCTTCCGATGGAGACCCATCGCGCAATGAATTTTTGATATTCGAGCGGGCCGGAGCTACGGGGACTTGCTCGGCGGAAATCACTTCAAGTGCGCGCGGGCTGCGGGCACCGCGACGAGAGAGGTCTGAAATAACGTCGTATCGATCCCGGTCCTGGCGACATGGGGGTGCTGGGGGGGCCGGGTCGGAAGATGGCCCTGAACCTGAGATGGATCACAGTCTTTTCTGGTGAGGGAGATGGTGAATCAATCACACACTGTTGCCCCGCTGGCGTTTGGTGGACCAGGTTGTTCCGGCGACCTCGCTCTCGGGCCCAACGGCGGAGAACGGCAGACGAGGGTTGAGTGAAGTGGGCTGGTGAATGCCGCGTACCCCATTGCGTGCTTCAACTCGAAGTGGTCGTACAAGCTCACATTACCTCTTTGTGGGTGATGATGCAAACCGTCAAGCCACAGGCAAGAGCGTTACGAGATGGCGGCGAGCGAGAGCAGATATTCTGATTAAATGAGGCGTGTCGTCGACCGGTGCATCTGCATGATACATTGGAGGCTGCAGGAGCCAAAGTCTACCGAGTCACGCGCGAGAGGGTTTGCACTTGCACCGCGTCTGCGTCGTCTGTGGTTTGCGTGTGGCCGCGGGCGCAGACGAACAGGCGTGGGAAAGTTTGCTGGAAGGTTCCGGGTGGGAGGCGGCTTGCGGAACACACAGACTTTTGTTGACGGGGACAGGAGAGTTTGGGCATCGTGCGACGATCTCGCAGTCAATCTGAGGGGGAGCGGTCCGAAGTACACTATGGCTACCGCAACATGGCTGGCTTTGCTGTTGTTGTTGATAAAGTCCAAAAAAAGGTTGCGCGACGGGGTGGGATGTAAGGGATATCAGACGAGCGGACGAGAGGGAGGGAATATCCGTCACCGTCCGAATGTGTGAAAGAGGACGACGGGAAGAAGCCAAGAAGAGTTGTGGTAGCATTGCACCACTTGGAAGTAGGGAGAAGGCAATGCGTCATGTCTGGGATGTCTCGTCTTGTCACTTGTCAGGTTCCAGAAGAAAGGGAAGATTGGGAGACTCGGACAGTGGATCGAATGTTGTGCTTGCACCCGTTGAACGGTACCTTGCTTGAGATCAAACGCTAGAAGAAAGGTTTGGTTTGGCCGGGGTCCAGTTGTGATGCCGTGTCTTGCGTGTTTGCGTGCCTGAGTGAGGCGCTGTATCCGTACTCGTAAGGCGAGTCTAGGTCTGAGTCTGAGTGTCTTTGGAGATGGAAGCCGAGGAAAGGCTGGGGACGTGAATGTGATGTGAGGTGATGTACGGATACATAGCCCATACAGGCAAACAGGTATCAGGGGGTGGCGAGAGCTGGTGAACTCGAAATCGAGCTCGGGGTAGATGACTAAGGCGGATGACACAGTATGATAGGCGGCTTCCCGCTGCCGCCCCCCCTCCATCTTGATGCCGTCCGTCGAGTTCAACCTGGCGGCTGCGGGTTAGCCTAATGTCGCGGACCAGTGACGAACGAGCTGCAGGAACAGCCGGCATGACGACCAATCTAGGGACTAGGCGACAGAGTCCGTCATCTTCCTAGCTGAGGCCACAGTGTCTGATCATCTCACGCAGTCGACGCAATCGCGGCTCGATCAGCGATGTGGTTGACGAGGGCGAGGGATAGTCGGGATGGGCGTTGGCACTGACAGAGTTGGCCAAAGATCCGCTGCAGGATCGAGGATGCCGAGCCGAGTACTCTGTAGACGCTGGAGAGCAGACAGAAGATGATGCAGCTGCCCAGGTTGTGGATGGCCTCCGATTTGCCGGGCTAGCGTCCACACGCGTGTGGATGAAGAACCCACTTGCTCCCTCAACCCAGACAGATGCAGGTTGAACTCAGACTGCCAGTCTCGGGGTCGGGGAGGCCAGTTCGGACTGAGTTCCAGGATGGATCATGTTTGCCGTCGTGTGGATCATTCTTGACCGACAAAGTAGCGGATAGCACCTCTGAGAGAGAGAGAGAGTCGAACGCGTTGAACATTCTCTGGCTCTGGAACTCTGAACCTTGCGACACCGGCCGCTAGGTAACTCGGAGTCTCTGCTCAGCCAGTGGTCTGGGACATTCCAGCCAAGCCCAGAGAAGGATAGGTAGGGGGGGCTGGCTTTCAGGGTTCGGGAGCCAGAGCCCTAACAAGACCCTGAATCTGGAAATTTGAACTTGTTGACCTTTCTTCATATGTGAGTGTGTGTTTGGTTGGTCGCGAGGTGTTGTCGAGTCTGTTGATGTCGTTGAATGTGTGTGCATGATGACCGATATCATGATTGACGTCTTCATACCCGCACATCACCCCATCTCCAGTGTTCAAGTGGTGGACTTTTTTGGTTTTTGGGGTCAGTCGTCAGCAACAGCGGCAGCAGCTGGAGGGAGAGTGATGGGCAAAAAACCCCGCGATTTTAGTTTGCCACAGTTTGAGGATCCCAAGGGGCGTCCCAGAATGCGATGGGCTGTCCGGTGGGTGTCCTGTGCCTGTGGCCGTCTCCTCCCTTTCGAAACTGGGGGAGCAACGCCTCCCTCTGACTGGCTGGCTGGCCGACAGCGGGTGGGGTTCGCTTGACGGGAATGGTGGGGCTAGACGGTGTCGCTCCGTAAAGCGAACTGTACGTGAAGGCACCGTAACAAACAGTCTACGTACTGTACGGTCAGGCCCCTGCGCCTTCCAGTGTGTTTCCTCTTCCCCTGAGGTGCCCACAGTTCCCTTCGGCCCCCCCTTCCAGACCTGATCCCCGTCAGCCCGTGCAGCCGTGGACCGTGGTGTGGTACGAGTCCCGCTAGTGCTAACTGCTTCCCTTGCCTTCCACCACACGGCACACCACACGCCAGAGCAAAGCCACGCCTCCAGCAGCAGCAGCAGCAACTGCCCAGCTGCAGACCCAGCCCAGCCGTGCCGTCCAGTCCAGTCGCTTATTGGGGTGCCACCAAGGTATCTTTCCGCCTTTTTCACCGCCAAAAGCTACTTGCCCACAACAACTAAGAAACCACCCGGTCGACAGCAACCACCCTGTGGCACCTCACCTGCTCTGCTCACTCAGTACGTGCTGAGGTAGGTAGGTACCTTACCCAAGTACCTACTTTTTACATACCATCCAGCTTGGGGCTGGCTGACTGACTGCTGAACAGTGAACTGACTGTGGGCGTGGGCGGCTTGTGCTTCAGCCAAAAAAAGGCGAAAAAACCACAGAGCTGACAAGGCCCGGCGCAAAAAAAAAGAAGAGGCAGTAACCCAGCAAGTAGCATTCAAACCCTCCCTCTTTCCGAGGAAACCACCACTTCCACCCAGACTCAGACTCAGGTCCTTCCCGCCCTCCCGCACTCTCTTCTGCAACCTTCAACCTCCCCTCCCCGACACTTCAAGGTGCATTTCTTCCATCGCCAGCATCATCTTTTGATCCATCCGAATACATATCCCACCCCACAGCGGCCCATCTGCGTCTGCTGTCTGTATTCGCCGTACCTGTGCCTGGGCCCGATTTAGTTCGCTAGCCCAACCAACCCACCTTCACATGGTCCACGGCCTCGGCTGCCCTCGAACCATCATCGCCAGCGTCACCTCCACGACCACCACAACCACCGCTCCCACCGCCTATACCACTGCTCCTATGTCTCGCCTGCATCTCGACAACGACTGGGAAGCGTTGATGTAAATCCCTCCCGCATCACGACAAATCGACCATGCTGCGACGCCCGCCTCGTGAAGGGAGGCGCGGCGCCAACCAGCGGACCTACCTGCTTGCTCTAGCAGTTCTCGTCATCTCCTGCATCCCCCTCGCCGATGCCCAACAACAGCCCATCGACGCCCTCCCGAGAGTCCAACAGCCTGCCCCCGGGAGCAGCCAACATGAGGGCATACACGACATAAACCCCGAAGCAGCCCGCAACTGGGCTGCCACTCTTGAGGCCGACAATGCTGCCGTGTCTCAACGACGCAAGAAGACCGTCACGTCTTCCAAAGAACAACTCAACAACCGTCGGAACACCCCCGAATCTATAATCATTCCTAACGATGCGAGCGCCGTCGCAACTTTGGCTCCGGCTCAGTCCGTGAGAGCACCATCTCCTTCTGGACATCGACCCATTGTGTCCCGTGTTGCCGGGGCCAACGGGATCTCTACGCAGCACCATGCGCGGAGTCTGAAGGACTGGGAAGTAGAAGACTTTGTCCTCTTGGCGACCGTCGATGGACACCTCTATGCCAGCGACCGCTTCACTGCCCGCGAGCGTTGGCACCTCGAGGTCGACCAGTCCATGGTCGAAACAAAACACTTCCGCCTCAACGCGTCCGAACTCGACGACGACTACAACTTCATCGACCACTACGTCTGGGCCATTGAGCCAAACCGCGACGGAGATATTTACTACTGGGTCCCCGGTGCCAGCGAGCCCAGGCTGTTGTCCACCGGCTTGACCATGAAGCAGATGGTCGACGAGGGCGCGTCTGCCCTCGATAACCCGCCCATCGTCTACACCGGCACAAAGAAGACGACCATGATAACCCTCGACGCCGCCACCGGCAGAGTACTGAAGTGGTTCGGATCTGGCGGCTCGCACGTTAACGAGGCCGAGAGCTGCCTGCGACCCAACGCGTTGTACGACCAAAACAACGAGGAGTGCAGCTCCACAGGCACAATCACGCTCGGCCGCACCGAGTACGAGGTCGGCATCGCTCGGAAAGACGGCCGTCAGATTGCGTCTCTAAAGTACTTCGACTGGACCCCCAACACCAACGACTGGGACCTATTGAATCAATACCATCAGTCTATCGACAATCGTTATCATACAACTAGACACGATGGCCGAGTTTACGGTCTCGACTACAGCCGAGACAATTTTGAACATGACCGACCCGAGGAGGGATTGTTCTGCAGCGAAAAATTCCCCGCCCCGGTGGTCAAGGTCTTTGACGTCTGTCGGCCGTGGGGAGTTCTTCCCGAGAGCAACCCCGACCTGATCGTCCTCCCACAGCCCGTTCCACCGGCTAAAGACGAGTCCATCGCTCGCGTCAGAAACCAGCGAATTTTTGTAAACCAGACCGAAACAGGAAACTGGTATGCCCTTTCAGGCCGTTCATATCCTCTTATGGTGCTTGCTCCCACAGCCAAGACTTCGGAGCCCGACTGGCTCCAGCTCGGCCACCCATGGGAGAAGATGAACGAGACCCAGCGAATCAGGGCCATGATTGGAACCCACAACATGGATGCCGTCCACAAAGGCAAGATCTACCAAACCCCTAGTCTACCAGGTCGGCAGGATGTCATCGACGTGGACCCCGAGAACGACTCGGCGCTGCCTGTGCCCACGCCTCAGCCAGACGAAGAGTATGAACCTGTTGAAACGACGATCGTGAACAAGGTCAAGCAAATCCCGCAGCAGGTGTCCAACAGCTTCATCGACTTCTTCTCCAACCCCATCTTCATCCTTCTCGTCGCCTCTCTTTTGTTCCTCTACCAGAAGGACTTGCGTCGCTGGTACAAGGCCAAGACAACGAAATGGTACAAGTGGGAGGAGACGACAGACACCGAGGACAACGGTGACACCGTGACGCCAGAGCCCACGGTTCATGACCAGGTCGTACCGCCCGCGACTGCGGAGAACATCCCCAAGATCGAGGAGCCTGCCCCTGAACCCAAGGTTGAAGAGGCCCCTGTTGACAAGGCCGAGGCCGAGGCACCCGCCGCGGCCCGTGAGGCACCACCCCCACAACCTGACAGGTCGGGGGCGTCGACCCCCAAGCCAGCCGCCGCCCCCAGCGACCAATCGTTGACACCGCCCGAGCCTGGAACCCCTGAAGTTAAGAAGAAGAAGCCGGCTCACCGCGGTCGACGCGGTGGCACTAAGCACCGCAAGGGCAAAAAGCGGGAAGAAGCATCACAGTCCCGCGATGATGACCCACCACAGTCTGTGGAAGACGCCGTCAACAAGGCCAAGAAGCTGGGAGGCCAGGTGACCCAATTGGAGCCCGATGTTGTCACAGTCACCAACGACATGCAAGCGGTTTCCGGCCCGATCATTCGTATGGGAAATATCGAGGTCGACACCGACAATCAGCTCGGCACTGGCAGCAACGGTACTCTTGTCTTCGCTGGCAAGTTTGACGGACGTGAGGTTGCTGTGAAGCGCATGTTGATTCAGTTCTACGATATCGCCTCCCAGGAAACCAGGCTGCTGAGGGAAAGTGACGACCATCCCAATGTCATTCGTTACTACGCTCAGCAAGTCAGAGACGGTTTCTTGTACATTGCCCTTGAGCGATGCGCTGCATCCCTCGCTGATGTCGTCGAGAAGCCCCATCACTTTGGAAAGCTGGCACAAGCTGGCAAGGCCGACATTCCCGGTGTTTTGTACCAAATCACAAACGGAATCAACCACTTGCACCAGCTTCGCATCGTTCACCGCGACCTGAAGCCCCAGAACATTTTGGTCAACGTCGACAAGCACGGCAAGCCCCGCCTTCTGGTTTCCGACTTTGGTCTGTGCAAGAAGTTGGAAGGTGGGCAGTCGTCGTTTGGCGCAACGACCGGTCGCGCTGCTGGTACCTCTGGTTGGCGAGCCCCGGAATTGTTGCTCGATGACGATGCGAACCACACCGCCATGGTTGACAGCATCAATAGTGGCTCTGGTTCGATTCTCGTCGGCTCCGACATGGTTTCTGGACGCCGCGCCACCCGCTCCATCGACATCTTCAGCTTGGGCTTGGTTTTCTTCTACGTCCTGACTAACGGTCTGCATCCCTTTGACTGCGGCGACCGTTACATGAGAGAGGTCAATATTCGCAAGGGCAACTTCAACCTCTCGCCGTTGGATTCGCTCGGTGATGTTGCTCCCGAAGCCAAGCATCTCATAGGCTGGATGTTGAATGCGGAGCCCAAAGAACGCCCAACGGCCCGCGAAGTCTTGGCTCATCCCTTCTTCTGGCCCGCCAAGAAACGTCTTGCATTTCTCTGCGATGTATCCGACTCTTTTGAGAAGGAGCCCAGAGACCCCCCGAGCGGACCGTTGCAGAAGATGGAGGAATATGCGCCAGAAATCACTAAGGGTGATTTCCTCCGCCAGTTACCGCGTGAGTTTGTCGACTCTCTGGGCAAACAACGTAAATACACGGGTTCGAAGATGCTTGATCTGTTGCGTGCCCTGCGCAACAAGAAGAACCATTACGAGGACATGTCGGATTCGTTGAAAAAGGCGGTTGGCCCATTGCCGGATGGGTATCTTTCGTTTTGGGGCGTAAGGTTTCCTCGACTGCTTATTGACTGTTGGGAGCTTATCTGGACCGTTGAATGGGACCAATCTGATAGGTTTAAGGAGTATTATGAGCCACAGGGTCTCTAAAGTCTTTTAAAATTGAAGCGTTCTGTTTTTTTCTCTTTGACCTCATCTTCTGCTGCCTTTGCATGTGCCTTTGTCTTGCCCGTAATATCTTTATCGGTTTCATCGCATCAGTGAAGACCTATTTGATGTGCACACTTGACTAGTCTGCCCATGCCACACCTCTTACACATGGAGACGCTAAGCCAAGGCCAGGAGCTGTAGAATAAACAAGTAAAGCACTATCACTAAATCTTGAAATTGGTGCAAGCTTGCTTTTAGAGTACTAATGTATCTGCCGTTTGATTCGTTTATAAACAAAAGAGATTAAGAGTCCTGGATCCAGAACTCGACATGCCTGCCAGAGGCACTAGATTGTATTGTTGCCGCATGTATTTCCCGTAGTCAATCTGAGATCAAAAGCCAATGTCGCTCCGTCTTTTACATCAAGTGAGCCTTGGTTCCACCCCCGAATCGGTTGGTGGCGAGGGTACGTCCGCAGCGCATGCAGTTGTGGCGGACGTTCTTGAAGGGCTTCATGGAGTAGGGGATGAACACGCCAACGCCGGTGGTGCAGAAGAACATGACGGCCATCCAGCTGGTTATGTGTTAGCCAACGTGATATTATCAGCGGTAGAGACGATCAGAGAAAATTACTTACTGAGTACCCTTTCCAATGGTGTGCTCAGTGGTGGTGGGAGCGACGCCCTTGCAGCCGGGGCATTCGACGAGAGCCGGGAATCGGCCCAGCATGGGCAAAGGTACCATGTTGGACCGGGAGCCTTCGCCGACGGACTCTCCGTGATGGCATGGCTGGACAAAGGTTGTCTGGCAGTGGCTGCCGTTGCAGCCGCCGGTGTGGTGGGTGATTGTCGAGGGGGGAGTGCGGATGGATTGGTAGAGAGGCAAGGGAGACCGGATGCCGGTTTGGTCTTCCGGGTTCTGGGTGTCGGCCATGATGTCTACGATGATGGTGTTAGTGAGCAGATGGAAGGGATTGAGGGATCTCGATTGAGAACGCACCGGTCTTGTGCATAGGTGCTTTCAACTAGAGTTTTGTCGATGTGTGTGTAAACGAATGTGATGTCGAGGGCCAGTAGCGATTGTTGATGGTCTGAAGAGGCTTCGACAACGCGGGAAACAGAGCATTCAAATAGACTCTTGAGTCGCGAGGCTTGCTATCTCAACTACCAACCGGACAGCATCTCCGTCCCTCCAATCACGTCTGATCCAAGTTGTTATTCCCACGGTGAAACATGGGGTAGGTGAACGCGTGTCGCTGCATCTTTGTTAAGGCACTACTCACGAACTCCCTTGCCAACCAATTGGGGTTCGCGAACGAGGCAGTTGGAATGCACGACGATGCTGTACAGCCCGCTGCTTCTTTGGTGGTTCGAGGGCGTTTTGGTTGCCCGTTCCGGCAGTCGAATCCTTCCGGCGGGAAAGGTAGTGCTCTAAATGCTGCTGCCTAGATGGCCTCGAAATAGCACACCAGCACCTCGTGTTCCCTGTCGATCCCCTTCCTCCCCCCACCACTGCTTTTGCTGGATGGGAAAAGGCCAAGAGCTGCACGAGGTTAAGTGGGTTTAATAGACCTGATTCGGAAGAGGATTCGAACCCCTCTGGGATGAGAGCCTTTTTTCAGCCCGCGAGCGTGGTCGATTATCCACAGATAGGGTCTCGTGATGGGTTTTGTTTGGTATGATTGCTCCTTTAGAGGTGATCATAGTGACGCAAGGCTTCGCGAAGGGAATGGCGAGTTTGAATGTCAACTTGCCTGCTTTCTTGATACGGAGATTCAACGAGAGGAGAGAATTGCAATTCTGATTGCTCTTCTGTCGCTCGAAGCTGGTAGTGCGCAAAGCGTCCCTCAACTTGAATATGATAGAAGGGCTTCTCGTGCCTGAAACCAAACTGTATTCCACAGCGACAGCTGCCATTCAACTGGAGCATTAAAGCTACGCATGCCCACCTCAAAACGGGGTAGGGGTGGTTGGCGCCAGGGGAAGACACACACATGCAGCCAAGACTTCCGATGCTCGTATCGTTCGAGTTAATAAGTCCGGCATCTTCAAGGCAAACCCTCGAAAGATAACGTTCTATTGGAACGCAAGGCTCTTGAGGATGTCATCATGCATTGCATCCGTACTACCACAAGGCACAAGGGCCACGGGGCTCAGACCGCTGCAATCATTGGCGTACTGAGGCACGCGTACACATAAACTTGCAGGACTGAAATCTGGAGCAGGAGTTATCAATGCTTTCAGGGCTTGGTGATGTAGCCCTTGTAGTGAAATGGTCGTAGGCCAGGCGGCTGAGAGCTATGCGATGCAGCAGCGCATACGCGCCCCGTGAGGGCGCGTAGAGCTACTATAACTTCGTAACTCTATGGTTTTAAAGCCTACGATCTTAAAAGAAAAAGGAAAAGACTCCTTACGTTCTTTATAGATCTAAACTAAAAAGAATAGGATAAAAAGCTTAAAAGTCTGCTAAAAAATAAGTGAATTATACCTCCGATCTGTGTGAGGCTGATAATAATATCTAAGCTAACTTCTCGCCCCTTAAGGGAGGCTAGTAATCTGGCCTCTAAACGCCGAAAACGCCGAAAAATCCAGTGGGCCCACTAAACCCCGTTCCAGTAGTTCTGCTGGGTAGCTGCTGTTGTGCCCAACGCTCTAGGCCAATGCCGTTTGCCACCGCGGATAAAGTGACTGCGCATAACCCTTACAAGTGGATTGTTGGCCCATGGCACACTGCAATACTTATATTTGTATGAACTTATATTTAGCGCAGGATACATCAACTGCCTGCAAACGGTTCAAAATCTGTGCTTTGTGCTGTTTGAACAGGCACTTTAAGTAGGTATAAAGAACCGAAACACATGCATGGATTTCCATAATCGACCAAGAACAACAGGAGGGATAGTACTAATAAGAAGAAGGACGAGAGTACAAACACAAGAGGTGAAAATGGTGACATACCAAAGCTACAAAAAGGGAATAATAGTTATCTTATAAGACATGATACACACAGCCCTCCGTCAGGCTAGCCAGAAGTATCCGCCTGGATAGCAAAAGTCTCTGCATAAAGAGAACATCAGAACAGATGCTGCATTCTCGGACGGAACGTTGGCCTCTTCTTACTAATACCCTTCTGCTATCTCAAGTCTGTCTTGATGGTTAAGACTTGGTTGAATACCGCCCAGGATCTAGAGAATCCATCATCAATGTACCGCCGTCGATCATCCCCCGTAGTCCTCAATCGGGGATAGCACGTAATCCGTCAAACACGTACCTAGTAAACATATATGAGGCAATGATTAGAGAGGAGAAAAAGCGTGAACCGGGTCGGTCGTCGCTAATTGCAGCCGAGTGTGTGTCTTTGGATGAAGGCAGGTTTTCGGCACACTCAGCGGCAATAAAACACTCACATGGCGAAGCGATAATTACGGATGACGGTAGCGATACTTATGGTTTTCAATTGGAAGAAAATGCACTATCTTTTGTGACGAAGGTCTCAGCACAACGTATTGGGCCAACACACAGCTAGACGGCCAAGTATTTATTGTACAAGATATGTAAAAATGCAGCTATGTTATAATACACCAAAGAGACCCTTGTTCCAATTCTGAGGAAATCAACCTCTTATATCTCCGAAGACGCTACGATTCGGATACCGCGGAACCTCCGACGTGGAGAGGACCTTCGTCATCCTGCAAGATCTCGCTCCACCAATCTTCATGACCCTCTTTGATGCACAAGCCATCCCAATCAGACTCCGGTAGTCCTTCATCCTTCAACCTTTCTTTGTCAAAGATGCGCGTGTTTCGCTTCGTGGCATCCGATGCTGGCGCCCAGAACGAGAGATCCTTTGCACCGTTCTGCCCAGAGACCTTGAAGAGCGGCTCCAGAGACTTGGGTTGAGAGTGCAATTCCAGTAGACGCCGGAGGTGCGGAAAGAACCATGTCTCTTTCCACCACCCAGAAAGCCTCTGACCCTTGAGACCATTGCGATGTGCGTTGTGATGCACAATGGCTGAGACGGAAGTGCTCCAAAAGTCGGTATAGAGCGGCAGGTCTGCCCAGTCCGCTTGAGTGTCTATTCCTGCCTCGGATAAGGGTGTGCGAATCCCAAGCATATCCTCGGGTACACCATATACTCGAGGAGGAATGATCACTCGATCTTCAGCCGCTTTTTGAAGTGCGGTGGTATTCCTCAAAATGACGTATTCGCCATCGTCCTCTTCAAAGACGGTCGGAGTGAACAGATCTTGGATGTAGTCAAGGCCGATACCGTAGTCGAAATGATCGGCTTCAATCTCAAGTTCGGCGTCTTGGATGATCTTCCCGGAAGCATGGTATCTCCTTTTGGAGGCCCGCCACATCTCTTGCTCGCCAAACATCTCAGCAAAGATGCCTTGATCACTAAAGATGTTGATGCCTGCAGCGCGCTTCTCCTCGACCTTCTCCTGAGCACGACGAAGCAAGCGACGCATGTCTCCGACAGGGCCCATGAAGCTTCCACTGTTGACAAATCGCGGGCGAACATCATGAAATTGCTCAGGATCCTCGTCGGTGTGCGGGCCATACAGATCTTCGCGCGCAGGCGACTCCGGCAGCTCATCACAGTGAGGATCGGAACCAAGGTCGGACTTGGGCCAGCACTTCTTCTGAGTAGAGATGATGATTGACTGCTTGGGGACGAACTCCGTCTTGTTGGACGAGAACCAGGGGGCCGAAATGCCCCACTCCTTGCGGATGCGCTCTTCTGCGGCGAAGTTCTGTGCCATGTACCTGCGAATGAGCAAGGAGGGTGGCAGCTGAAACCAAAGGTCGTAAGCGTCGACCACGAGGATCAGGTCATCTGGGCCAAGACGTTCGTCCTTAGGTGCCTGGTCTGATGTGATGGCATCGAGGAACTCAAGTGTGCCGTCGATCTTGCCCAAGTGAGAGCCTCCAAACCACCCAGGCGACTTGTGAAAGTCTCTTCCCCAGTTGACGATTACAGGGCTAGGATATCCAGACACAAGTGCCGACATGAGCATCTTGCAGAGGTCTGGCCCCGGCCCATCTGCTGGAACTATAACACGGAGACGTCTGGGTCCACCCTTTTGGACGGCTGGTATAGGTGCTATACCAGTGTGGTTCGACGGAGGCTGTGAGGCAGATATGTTCTCGTGACTCTGTCGCGTGCGTTGTCAGCTAAGATTAAGGTTGATAGAACCGGAGCATTGACTCACAGCTGTGACCACAAGACAAGAGAATATAAAAACAGAAGCTACGAGCCCAAGCATGGCTTTTGGCGACAAACGATGAAGCCATCTCGATGACTTTCTCGTCCGAAACCCCGGAGATGGAGGTGCCTCAAGGTCATCTGCGTAGATCTTGCTGTACATAGGCGAGTGCGGCTTTGTAGCCCAAGGAGTGAATCCTACCGCCATTCCCTCAGCAGCAGATGTTGGACAAAAGAATGATAATGAGAGGACGCCTAAGATCTATGGAATTTCTTAGGCTTGGCATAAATCCATTGGGGAAAGAACGAAGGAGGAGTGCTGCGCAGGATCCAATCCAGGTGACTTGCGCGCGGGCGGAACCAGCTCAACTTTATTGATCCAAGAGCCGCCCCTATCGTCTCACAGAATGATCTGGGGCTTGCGGCCACATCTCGCCATGCGTAGTTGCTTACACGAATCCGCTCCTTCGACAAGGTCACCATCGACTTGATGGTCATGAGCGCCCAGCCGACTTCTTCCCCTGCAGTTGGGCGTAAGACAGCTAAGCCGGGCGAAGACATTGCGTGTGCGATCGGGATCTCGCCTCTGATAGGGCGGTGATACTTGCCCAAGCCAAATCCTTCGTCCCGGACTGGACTTGCAAGTGACTACTAAATTGACGATGGGGAAGGGGCGGAAACAGTAAAGCAAAGACTTCCGCCCCCTGTCTCCGGGCGCAATGGCGGATACCGGCAACGCGGAACTTGGCGGGATAGCTCGCGTGAGGATATGGGGAGATCGGTGCTAATATGAAGATCTTGGCTTTACTTGGCCGAGGCGGAATGTAACACAGCTCTGGAACAAGCGCTACCGAAATGCCCATCTGGATCTGTCGACCCAAGCTTTAGACTTCACACCTAATGTCCTAGCTTTGCTACTGTTGTTTATCTTGTTGATGGTTTCTATCAAATTTTGTCTATCTATCATTATGTTCACTTGCTTTTTGGTACGGAAGTACCCGGCAATTTTCTTGGGCTGTCTGGGTAGCCCAGGCCGACTTTGCCGCAGAGAAGCGTGGCACACATCCACCGCACACCCAAATGAAGCTCGCTCCAGCTTGGCTCATTTCCTATTCGACATCAGGCAGCCCTCATTTGGAACAGCTCAGTTCGACTCATCCCCTTGCGTGGAACAGCGCTAATGCTGCAGGAATGTCTCAGCGCCGAAGAGCGGCTGCCCCCCTCGCGGACGAACCTGTAAATTGCCTCCATTTTCCGAGACAGAGTAACGTCGACTCCTAAGCCCATTTGATGACCTTCGAATCTTCCTTCAATTATATCGTTCATTTCAAGACCAATTCGCTGTCGGGTCGTTGCCAGCCTGCCCTTGCCCAAAGCCGAAGCCGTACGTCTCCGGCTGTAGCGGCTGAGACCCAAGCGGGCTGCCTGGCTTGCCTCCTTCAAAGGGAGTTCCGAGCAGGTGAGCCAGTCTTACAGTAAGACTCTGGTCTCGGTTTGGTAGATTTCCCATGAGTCCTTGCACCAGATACATCGGGTGGGTTGTTGCACCGAGTAGCGACTGTAAAGCCTGAAACAAAATCAGATAGTGCTCGGTATTCACTGCAGGGCGATGTCTTACCTGCGCGTCTTCGTTCAACGCAAACCCCGGTATCAATGAGATACCGCCACCAGTGCCGCCCACCAGATTTTGGGCACGCATGGTGTTCTGAGCATCATCCACTGCGTATTGCACTGTCCTTTGCAGCATGGCACACGCGGTCAGCACGCGCTTCAAGTCGCACCCCTCTGTCTTCTCAAATCTCTGTAGGAAGCCAGCGAATGATCGTGTGGCCCCGAGATCGCTGCGCGCGCGAGAGGAACCAGGGTTCTCCAGTACATCCGTGAGAAGAGTCATGCTTGCGCAAAGAGGATAGCACAGGATTCGCCTAAAAGGTTGATGTCAGAGATTTGTCTCCCTCGAGTAACATTCGGAGTCCTACCAGAGATCTGAGTATTGCGGTGTCGAGATCGTTCTGAACAGGCCCAAGGTCGCGTGGGCAGCTGTTCGGCACCGTTTCTGGGAGAACGAAAGCTGAATGTAGGGCATCTCGAAACCTGCCGGTGTTCCCAAGAGAACGGCCACAGTCTTGAACTGGCTGTGTCGCCTCGCTGCCCAATGCACCATAAGTGTGCAGCGGTAAAAGGCCAGATGTAAGTTCAAAACGTCCGGAGCAAAGTCTTGACCGGATTTAGGGGAGTCGTAGGTTGGCTGAAGATCTGCTGGCAGACTTGACCTCCACTCTTCGAGCAGAGCATCAAGATCTACGATGGCCTTGACCACATCATCGTCGTTAAGTCGCAGTCCTTTCGCAGTGTAAAGCCGCCGTCTAATGGAGGATTCAACCATGGCGAGTTTGGCACGCAAGTTGAGAATGTCTACACCCTCTCCCAAACCTGTCGGTAATTCCGTCTCAATATCATCATCATCCTGGATCGAGTCCAGACCATGATTGAGACCCATTTCCTTGTCAAGGATATATGCGGCCCAGAATACTCGACTGCGTGCTTCCACATCTTGCATACACATCGACATCATGGTGCAGGGCTGCCTATGAAGTCCGATGTTCTGCGATAACCTTACCGCATCAGATGAAAGTAGAGCTGCCGTCCTTGAGCACGTCGTCCCCTGCATGAAAACAGCCATTGCCACAACGGCTTGAACCGACAGAAGATCGTCGCCTTTGACCATTAGTTCCGTGAGGACTGAGAAAGCATTCTTCAAAAATGGCCATGCCAGTTGGCATACTTCCTGGAACGCGCTATTGATCGTCTTCCACCGGGTCCCAACGGCAATGACCGCGTTCATATACGCCCAGCCTGAAGTACTGTTGAACGAATCGTCTGCATTTGGAACAGTTTCAAATCGGTTCACAAAATAGTGAAAGTTGAGAAGTGGGTAGTTGCTGATCACGTCGTCATAAAGGGGCATCAGCATCGTGATAGCCTCTTCTCGATCGAGACGTGGAGTAAAGACCTGTCTGTTGAACGTGGAGCAATACGACGCGGAGTTAACTTCCTTAATTCTGCTCGCAATGACTGCAAAGACAGGCATTTTTGGTCCCAACGGGTTCGGTGGGTCGGGAACATGTTGAGTTGCAGCTGGTTTTGGCGTAGGTTGATCGGATGAATCATTTGGGTCGGTTCCGTCAATCATCGCATGGTCCGTTGACATTTGATTGAAGGAAGTTTGCAAAGCATCTACTCGCGACGTGCCTGCTTGACTAGGCGCCGCAGTTGCGCTTGGGAAACCAGGTGGCGCGGGAGCCACCGAGACGGAGGCCGCATCAGTCTCGGATGGCGATACTCTGGTGGGCGGTGCGCCAGGCCGAGGCAAACCAGCTTGATTGAGGACTGCTTCCATCTTGGAAAGACGCTCCTCAAGAGCCTGGATGTACATTTTGCTAATAGCACAGTCAGAATCTTACTCGAGGTAGGCGAATTCCAAACTCCGAAGCAACGCTGCAACGTACCTTCGGCCGGGGCCACGCCGCCTTTGCACCTGCTGATACTGGCAATCATGACTGCGATTTGTGCATGGAGTACATGATGGTTGTTTCCCATCGCACTTTATCTTCTTCGACTGGCATCTTAGACAGGCCTAATATCAGGTGGTCAGTTGATATAAACAGACAACATCAGACGTCTGCCTGTCACCACAAAGACTGGCGCATACCTGTCCAATGCGTGCAGCCTTGTCTCGTGCCCGGCTTTCCAGGACAGATGCAGTGTCCATGACGGCCGACAACTAATAGCGACACTGCCTTAAGCCGTTCTCCGAGTTTCGAAAGGTGTTACGGGAACGCGTCCGATGTGCCGGATGACAGGGACCCACTTTCCCGGCCCGTCGGCGATGTGCTGAGTCCGTTGTGCTTTCGGACGCGGAAAGATGCCGGAAGCCCGCTACGCGAATTGGAAATCTCAACAAGTCGGCGGAAGCAGAACTGGGCAAAATTCGAGGGCACTCCTAACGGAGGTTAGCATTCGAGGGACGTTGAGAGGAAGTAGTTTCATGATTGGCCCGGTCACGTAAGAACCGGAAGCAATTTGGATCCGAGTCATGACCACCTTAGGTAAGTTAGCAACGGCGCCGCCGAAGGAACTTCCCGAAATCAATCTATCCCACGTGGAATGGCGCTCCTTTCCTGCCCTGTCTGCTCCGCCCGCCGGCTTGAGCATTGGCGGAAGCATTTTGTTACCGAACGCATTGCTGGCGGACTTTCACCATGTTGTTAGTTGCCAAGACAGTCGCATTGCGATAGCGCGTTCAATACTACGGATTAGGTGATGGCATTGAAGCAAAAGACTCCGCCCTACCAGCGGAATCAATTGCATTGAGTTTGAAGCTGCACATGTGTGACTATTTAGACAACAGACCCCTCAGACGAGGCCTGAATGAACACAGTTGATTAAACACAGCAAAAAGCGTTTAGAACAGCGGTCGATTCATTCTCTTTTGTGCCAATCCACAATTTCTCGAAATTCGTCCCAGAACGTCAAAATGGCTGTTATCGCAGTTGCCGGTGGAACAGGAAATGTTGGACGAACTATCGTCGAGGCCATTGTTGCTGCTGGTAAACATGAAGTTAAAATCTTGGCCAGAAAGGTAAGCATGCAGAAACATCTTTGAGTGTTTCAATCTCTTTGTTGCGAATTAGATGTTGACAAAAGCCAAGGCCAACCCCGACTTGGAGAAGGAAGTCGGAGCTTCCATAATCGTTGTTGATTACGCAAATGTCGAAGCCACCACTAAGGCTCTCGAAGACAACAATGTGCATACCGTCATCTCGGCAATCAACATGATGCCTCCGCCGGGACAAGTGCCGCAGGAAATTGAGCTCATTCGTGCCGCGGATGCTTCGAAAACGACTAAGAGAATAATTTCCAGCGGCTGGGGCATTCCCCACAACGAAAGGTCTGGATCCAACCCCTCATAGTTACCAACGACAGCGGCTAACATTTTGAAAGTCAAACCAAAGAGTTGGGATCAGTCCCTAACAAACTCAAGGCTCGGGCCTTTTTGGAGAACGAGACGAAGGACCTGGAGTATGCTGTCGTCCATAACGGTTTCTTCCTCGATTACTGGGCTCCTCAAGCAGAGAAGTCGAACATGACACCGTTCACTCTTTTTATCGATATTCCCAATGACTCTGCAGCCATTCCCGGATCAGGAAATGTTCCTTCGGCGTTCACTCACACGAGAGACGTCGCCAAATTTGTGGCGGCTGCTCTGGACTTGAAGAAGTGGGACAACGATCTTTATATCGTAGGAGACAAGGTAACTTGGAATGAGTTCCTGAAGCTTGCTGAAGACGCCAAGGGTAAGTGTTTCAATCGTAAAGGATTGCTGCAGAGTTCACTGACAGATCAAACCACAGGCACAAAGTTCAACGTCGCTTACGACAGTGCCGAAAAGCTCAAGGCTGGCCAGACGACAGAGCTTCCTGGACAGATCCCAGCTTACCCCTTCTTTCCCAAGGAGGCGTATCAGGCGCTCGCTGGAACATTCGGATGGTGGTTTGAGAATGGCACCTTTGATATTCCCCCGTCCGGAAAGAAGACTCTGAATGAGCTCTTCCCAGAGATCAAGGCATGGAAGGTGAAGGAGATCCTTGACAAAGCCTGGAAGAAGGCCTGAGTAGAAACGACGAGAAGGGAGCGTTCTCAGTATTGGACATCGATTGGTCCACAGAACAAATTCTATGATTATCAGCCGGGATATGAGTAAAACAGTCTCATGCAGATCCATGTTTGTTCAGAAGCTCGCCCCCGTGAACTGGCGTGACAGAATCATGAAGATTTCACGGAGTCAACTGCTACATCAACTCTGCTCGTACAGATCAATAGCTGACCTGCCATGCCTGAAACCCTGCCGCTGCAATCATCACGCAGATATTGATCTCTACGGGTTCGAACTCTACCTTCCATGACACTGGGAAACAGTGCGTATATTCAAGCGATCGAGTTGCGCGTCTTTTTGAGTACTCTGACTCGCTGGCGACGTAAATCACTTGCTTAAGGTATTTAGGTTGTATTGCAGAAGCGAGTCTCCCCAGCCACTCACAGGCTCCGCGAAACATCCGCGAACGAGCCTACGCAGCGCATTGTGTAAAAGAATGGCCGTGATAGGCCTTGCAAACACCCTGAAAACTCTATTCAAATTGGTTCAAGACTTTGGAAGAAAAGCACTCGGGGTTTGGTAAGAATATGGAAATTCGTGGGGTCGCTGTCGCGCTATGTGAGCTAGGTGCAAGGTAGTTCCAATGGCATTTAAGCTTTCTTCGTGGGCACACACGCCTCTGGCGATAACAAACGCAGCCACACTAAGACGCCTTCTGAGAGGCAAGGAGCCTCGCAGTGATGCTCCTCGGTGTCTGTTTGTCAGAATACGATCAGACATCGTCGCTGTGGCCTGCACAATACTACCTCCAACCCGACGCTTTGGAAAGTTCTGTCAGTTTCCGCTACAAGCTTTCCTGACAGCCTGCGAATCCATGGATCCGTCCAAAGATTGCAGTCTGGACGATGGATTGGCGGGGGTACCCCGTGCGGGGTGGGAAACCAACGAGCATCTCCCTGCAAGAGGGAACCTTGCAATCTCGGAAAATGCACTCTACGAGAATCAACATCTGATACGTTCTAGCTGCTTTCTGTCTGGCTCTGACCCCGGTAATAGTCGCCTCAAAGATGGAGGAGGCCAGACTTCATAAAGCCCAAAAACCCCCTCTGTATTTGTATAGAGGAGAGAGGAAAGAGAAACACTTTCAAATCCCCTCGTTTGTTCGCCAAACATCCTATCAGCTAGTTTCAACAAGATGCTTGAGACTTTGATCATCTCGCCGAGCTTTGGCTCGTTATATGCTTTGCTGGCATGCCTCGCCTTTTTCATCTTGCTGGAAGCTGGCAAGATGGTGTACTCTTCCAAGTTTCACGCCCTCAAGAAAGTTCCAGGCCCCTGGTTTCCTGCAGCAAGCTCTCTCTGGATTCGTTGGCAACGATGGCACGGCAAGCTTTCATTCACCGCCGACGACCTCCTCAGGCAGTATGGTCCTGTGGTGCGCATCAGCCCCAACATGGTCCTCGTCAATGATTCTCCATCTCTTCAAGCCGTCTTCGCCAGACAAGATCTCGACACTGCCCCCCGCGCCATCCGAGCTCTGCGTATTGGAGGCCATGAGTGGACAGTCACGTACCCTCAGAACAACATCGCACGCGAACGTCGTCGGCCCGTCATGGTCGCTACTACAACCAAGGCAATGAAGTATTGGCATCCTATCTTTGAGGATAATGTCAACAGGATGGTCCGCAATCTGAGTACGTCGAAAGGCGAAAAGTCCGAGGACATTGTATATCATCTCCGTGTTGCGACTCTGCTCAACTCCCAGGTTGTCATGGCCGGTTCCCAAGCAAAGATCGACCCAGGCGACTTCCCTCATATTGTCGGAGAATACAACTTTCTCGTCGTCTGGCGCTTGTGTCTGCCGAATTGGCTTTTCGAATGGCTGAAGTTCACTCCTATTGCTCACCCAAAGTTTCGCGTCGAGTCAAGCGACAGGCTGTTCGAACTGGGCTCGCAAATTTGCAAGGAAGCCGAAAAGGTTGATCCTGTCGATCGCGACGAAGTTCCGACTGTGTACCAGCTTCTCATGGAGAAGCAGGAGAAGGGGATCAATTGGTCTCACGACGAGATAAGCGCCGAGATGGCAGGCCAGATACTCGCTGCCACCGAGACCACCTCGTCCGCTCTGGCATTCATCTTCTACGAGCTTGCAAAGAACACCAGCCTCCAAGAAAGCGTAGCCGAGGAGATCAACACCCAGCACAACAATGACAACCTCGACAGCCTCAAGCTTCTCGGGGCCTGCGTCACCGAGGGCCTCCGCTTCCGACCTCCTGTAGCCCTGACCGGAAGCCGAGTTATTCCCAAGGGAGGTATCGATATCCTCGGCTACTATATTCCCGAGGGTACAGTTGTTACCACCCAGTCCCTGTCAATGAGCCGACAGAGACCTGACTTATTCCCTAATTACGACGTCTTTGACCCGACACGCTGGCTGGAGGAAGAGAACCTCACCGAGCGACGACGACTTACGGCACCTTTTGGCGTGGGCGCTCGACGCTGTCCGGGTGGGAACATGGCGATCTACCAGATGCGTCTGATTCTCGCAGCGGTCTTGCGAGAGTACAGGATCACAGTTGCACCTGAGACAACCCCGGAGTCAATGACACCTTTCGAAGCAAACGGGTTCCGATCGCGGTATGATGAATGCTTTCTCATCTTCACCCCTCGGTACTCTCACGTCATCAACACATGGGTGGGCTGAGCTATTCTGAAGTCCTCAACAATACCGAACTCTGTATTTGCATGCAACTGTGCGAGTTTCAGCCTCCGAAATGATAGCTTAATTTGGCTCCGTGACAGAAAACCAATCAGATTTTCCAGACTAGAAGGACTACTAGCCTAGATTCGTCTACCTTCGCACCGTTGAATGATAATATCCCGTAGTGATCTCACGACACTTGAAGAGACAGGTCCACAGACAACAGATTTGTCTGCATCCTTGCTCTCTGCCACAAGCGTTACAAGAATCTCTCTTCGCAAGATTGGTCGCCTTTCGTCGTTCCCATGCTTCGTTATTCGTCATGGCTCTCCATTAAGATCTTGAATCAATTGCCCTTTACTCATCAATGACTTCCGGCTTGTGGCAGACAACCTCAACATTATTTCCTGCGGGATCGATCACGAAAGCGCCGTAGTAGTTCGGGTGGTATTGGGGTCGAAGACCGGGAGCACCATTATCTTTGCCGCCAGCTTCGAGTGCAGCCTTGTGGAATTCGTCGATAACTTTGCGGTCTGCATCCATCAGAGATTAGAGGTACAATCTACACACACACTACGGAATGGAAAACTTACTCTCCGCCTTGAAGCCGATGTGGAGAGGGATATTGGCCTTTTCGGCCTTGTGTGACGCAATCCAGAAGTCTGGAGAATGGATGCCGAGACCGCAGGCGTATTCATTGGGCTCGACGAACTTCTTGAAGCCAATTGGCTCAAGAGCGGTGAGGTACCACTGCACAGTCTCCTTGTAGATGCTGGCGGGTACGTACAGGCCGACGTGGTCGATTGACATGTTTGCAGTTATTATCGTCAAAGATGGACAGAAAGAGCTCAGGAGATGAAGCAATCGATTGTGGATGATGGAAGAACGTGATAGTCAAGCAGTCGAGGTGGTGATGTTTGTCTCGGACGGTAGGGAGGCTGGCGGGGTAATATGTACCCCAATGGTGTCAAAGGCGTTCAGCTAGGGAGAGATCGCGTCGGATATGGCAATCTCCGTGTCGAGCTGAGTGAGAGCGCGCGAATGCACCGCGTCGGCACGTGCAGATCGAGAGGATCAGGCCGGCGTGAGTCAGATATGCACCAATGGACCAAGCTGAATTGCATTCAAAAGGCCATCCATTGAACAGGGACATCTTCCGCAGCTATCGGCGGGGGTCCGGGGCTGATCGGGGAGCTGCAGCGCTAGGTGGGGCCGTCCAGGCAGCAGCGGCGCGGAGGATGCAATGCGACGGTGGATCGAGTGGGGGGTAGGGCTGCAGTGAGACGGAAACTTGGGAAAGCCGATCAAAGTTGAATCATTTTCACAGCTTGACGCCCAGTATAGGTAGGAGTTTGTGAATTGAGATGGGGGGGAACTTTAGTCAGTCTTCATGGCGTCAGTTACACCGACGCAACTTCCCTTGATCTACAGACCGCCGGCCGGTCCTCGGTCTCCAGACTCACAGTTCCACCGCCCTGGAGGCCATATTCTATCTTATCATACATGTCTTTCACTTTTACCAGTCCCTCATGGATACATTGCAAGAGCGAGGGGGATTCTGTCGACTCATCTCAGTCCATTACAACTTGGCCAAGATCTTTCTGTTCATCCGGAAGCGCACCATGGCAATTAGCCCGGCCGATGCAAGCGATAATGATCCGGCATAGAACATGGCAGGACGGTAGGCTTGTAGTCCATTGTCCTCACCTCCATACGCCTCGAGTAGATAACCAGCAATGGGCGCACCCTGTGCGACTGGCTTAGCTGAGGCAAAACTTCATCCGCGGAATGTGAAGAAACTCACCATGAGATAACCGCCGGCCCAACCGGTCACGATCATGCTCATCGCGACCGATACTCGGGCGGATCCGAACACATTACCAACGACGGTGGGCATGGTCGAGAAGAAGCCACCGTTGGAGATGCCGTTGACAATGACGAACAAGATCATGGGCGCCAGTGTCGTTGAAACCGGCCAGATGGCGAGGACGCTAACAGCCGACAAGAACAGTGAAGCAAACAACACATTAAGAGCGCCGAAGTGGTCGCTAAGGACGCCACAACAGATGCGGCCTATGGCCGAGGAAAAGTTGAAGCCTGCAACGAGGCCTGCTCCTGTTGAGGAAGAGAGGCCGATGGATTTCGAGTAGAGTGGCAGAAAGAATGGTGGCACGAATAGAGGGAATGTGCCCACAGCTCCGGCAAGAAAGATGACCAGGAAGGTGAAGGACTTGAAGAGGCGCCTTAGGAACCGTGTTAGTAAGAGCATTGAGACTGCTTTTTGCAGACCTACCACTCAACGAATACGGAGCTCCTGATTGGAACTCGCTCCTTGATGATCCATGCAGCTGGAAGACCGGTAGCCAAGGTGACAAGAGCAAGAACGCGGTATGCCCAGGCCGGACCAAGGTGATTGAGGAGTGCATCCAGGGCGAAGCTGTTGACAGCACCGCCGAGGCCGCCACCAGCGAAGACGATGCCATTTGCCAGGCCACGCTTTCTGCTGAAGTATTGCGCGGGGATCGTAGAGACAATCTATTGATGTCAGATGTGGTTATTTGCCAACCTGGTTGCCACTCACGGAAAAACACAAGCTGGAGGCGAGTCAGTATGATCGGTTATCTGGTTGGGACTGGGAGCATCCTTACCTCATGCCTAAGCCCATCATAAAACCACTGGTAGCAAAGAGCGCCCCGACGTTCTTGACAGCAAAGCTGCTGAGAATCTCACTCAGCCCAATCAGTGCGATTCCCAGCAAACCCACCCTTCGCGGGCCGAAGCGACGCATGACGCGCGAGTTAATGATAGCCATTGCTGAGATAAGGGCTGCTGCCAGCGATCCGACGAAAGAGAGCACAGCGGGCGTGGCTAGACCATCGTCGACGAGAGCGCTTTGGATGACACCCCAGGAATACGATGTACCAATAATCCACCACGCAATGACGAAGCAGCCTGTCACCACGACCCAGCCATAGCCGCCTTCCGGGACAGAGGAATCTGCAAGACGTGAGGCTTGAAGGACCGGATCATTGCTGCTATCATCGTCCGTTTGAGAGATGCTTGCACCGGGAGACTTTTGGTTGATTTGGGGTGGAAGGGGCGTCAGTTCGATGCCGGAGGTTGACGCGGAGGCTGTTGCGGTTGCTGTGGTTGTCGACATGGCTCGTTCGTCTGCTGAAAACTAGTGCTGACGCTTCACTTGTGACGACGCCAAAGTCAGGATTGACTGAATGTCGGAAAACGATTGTTTTTGATGAAAGGTCATCAGGGGCAGTGAGTCGTCGCCGAGGGAAACCTGTATGGCCCCACCGACGCCCAGCGCGCCCTTCCGCTGACAAGCTCCGCTAAACTTTATAGTAGCTCCCGGCTGGGCGGAGGGGCCGGACGCTTCGCCGTGCCCCGCCCGGCTCCGAAGATGTCTTCTTCGGCGGGTCCTTGGAGCCAGCGAGGCCGGAAATATGACGTTCCGCCAAGAAGTGGACGAAAAGCTCATCATTCGTCGCCAGCCCAGCAAAGATCAGAGCGAATATTTTGGTGGGGTTCTTCAGCTTTGCTGGCGGTTAAAGTTAAACGATGTTACATCGGTGCATGTACGGATCCCGTTGGACACGCACAGCGGGCGGCGGGCGGACTCTGAGACCCTTGTTTTCGGCGCGTCGCGGCGTCGGAAGCTAAGGCGACTGCAACTGAGCCCGCGGAGCACGAGCGCCCCATAAGGCTTGATTACTACAATTGTGGCTCAGCGAAAAGTATTGCTCGTGTTGGTTCATGTGGGATGGATTGAATACTCTGGAATTCAGTTGGTGGAGTTGGAACATGGTAGCTAAATACGCGGGTACTTGTCTAGGTAGCAATGATGGGAAGGTGGGCCATTCGGCAAGCACTCCCGAAAGCTGGCGCGATATGCGCTCCATTTGGTTGAGAAAGACGCCGTGCCGTGTCCACGTTTCGCAATGGAAGGTAGCAGATGTCATGACGAGGAACACGACAAGAATGTGATTATCAGAGATAGCTGCTTGAGAGGTGCTGCTCTCGGAAGAGTCATTCGCGACATACAGCATGAAGCTATGACACATGGCAACTCTACAAGTGTTGGTCTGGGTTGATCTCGATTCCCCGTGCCCTTCGTCATCAGAAGAGGGGCATTTAGTGTTGTTCTAGAGGGACTGGAGCTGCCGCGCGTGCCGTGCACATCCAATGAATAAGCTTATCCCCCGCCGTTGGGGGCAAGGTTGTGACTGGTAAGAGTGCGTCTCCAGCTCGCGTCTGGGTCACACACAGGGAGAAGCATCAATGTGAAGTTGATGACTGTATTAACGAAAAGTTGAGAAAGGCTCATTCTCGGTAGCGCAATGCTTCCTGTGCTAGTATTGCGTAGTACGCGGGGTAGAATCCTCTCCCGCCCCTCCAACATGAGATGACAGAAGTTTATTTTGCAGGTAGGTAAAGGGACAGCATGATGTTTTCCTGGTTGTCATATTTTTTTTTTCCTCCCGTTTGGCGACGGGGTTGGATTGAAGCAAGCTTTTTGATGAGGTTAGCTGTGTCATTTTGTGTGTGAGAAAGTGATTGAAATTGAGGCCCCCTCCACCCCCCTTTGATGGGATGGCCGCAGGTTGGGTCTTGGCAAAAGAAGAGGCCGCCGGCGAGGGATGCCGAGACCGAAGGAAGGTGCGTTGGTTGGTGCAGCAGTACTTTCCAAAGCATTTGAAAGAAGGAGGGAGGGGAGGCTCATCGTCACTGCCTGCTGCTGGTAGGGGAGGTAAATGACATTTATGAGAAAAGAAAGAGCAATGGAAGTAGGTCGTGATGCATCTTTGGATAAGGTAGGTGGCAGGTACAGATGGGAGTACCTTCCCACACGACCTAATGGTTGAGGCTACATATTGCGAGGAAGGCACAAAGGGTGGAAGGGAGGCATTGGGGAGGAAGGTACGGTATTGTGTGACGTACTCCTTCCCCATTCGCAACTGGACTGTGACTGCAGTGTGCTTGAGTGCGAGACCAGACTGCGCCAAGAGCTGAAGGGCAGGAAGGAGGCATCGCTGCACTTTCGCGGAAGTTCCTGCCGGTTGTTCTTGGCAACAGCCCAAAAGGCGTGTTAGTCAGCCAGAGTCGTCGTAATGCTTTCCCAAATTTTTCTCCAGGGTGGAACCCTTCCAAGCCCGCTCCCTGCCCAGGCTTCCCGTCCGCCTCCCCCTTCCAAGCCCCGACCCCGACGAGGTCCCTCTCAAGAAAGACCAAGACCCAAGAAATCCCCCAAGCCCCAAGACACGACGTCGACACCCCTTCTGCTACTGCTTCCCCGGACCAGACCAGACCAGATCAGTCCGGGTCTCCTCGAGGTTATTTTATTTTATTCGATTTTATTTCCTACCTTGCCCGATTCCGACGTTACTTACACCTGTACCTAGACAAGACAGAGAGAGAGAGTCAGTCAGTCGCATTTTATTTAAACTTCGACGCGGATCGCAAAAAAATGGCCGACGCGACTGAGGCCGAATCCAGGGTCCTTATCCTCGACGGAGGGCTCGGCACATCACTCGAGGACAAGTACGGCCTCAAGTTTAACTCGGCCACAACCCCTCTCTGGTCTACTCATCTGCTTGTCGACGGCCAGGATACGCTGCTTGCTTGTCAGAAGGACTTTGGCGATGTCCCCGTAGACATCATCCTCACTGCCACCTACCAGCTGTCCATCCATGGTTTCGCAAATACACGCACCCCCGAGCATCCCAATGGCATTGACCGAGCCACCATTGGCAACTTTATCAAGGACGCTGTCCGCATCGCCCATGATGCGGGACGCGCAAATGGCGCCAAGACCGCTCTCAGTATTGGTCCCTACGGCGCATGTATGATTCCTGGCCAAGAGTACAGCGGCGCCTATGACGAGGACCACGACTCACTTGAGAAGTTGCGCGACTGGCATTTTGAGCGCCTGCAGCTCTTCAACAACGCTGGCGCTTTCGCATCGCCTGTCGGCTACGTTGCCATTGAGACCATTCCCCGCGCCGACGAGATCAAGGCCATCAGGCAAGCTCTGGACAAGATCGGTGTCCTGGCCACCGACTCTGCCCTCCCGTTCTGGATCGCATCGCTGTTCCCCGGTGATGATGAGCGCTTGCCTGATGGATCATCCATCAAGGAGGCTGTGGCAGCCATGCTCAGCCCCGAGATCGCCGCATGTCGCCCGTGGGGTATTGGCATCAACTGCACCAAGGTCTGGAAGCTGGAGTCTCTCGTCAAGAGCTATGAGTCGGCTGTTCAGGAGCTCATCACTGACGGCGTCGTCGCCGAGGCACCAGCCCTGATTCTCTACCCGGACGGCACCAACGGGGAGGTCTACAACACCACCACTCAGAAATGGGAACTCCCAGAGGGATCGAATCACCCCAAGACATCATGGGAAGCACAGCTCACAGAGGTCGTCGCAAATGCTCAATCTCGTGGTATTTGGAAGCAAATTGTTGTAGGCGGGTGCTGCAAAGCAAGCCACGCTGATATCGCCAGGCTCCGGGCCACGGTGGAAGGCCTATCTCGGTAACATAGGAAGAGCATCATTACCCCGGTCCCGCAGTCCCGGCTTTCAGTCCCCGGCGCCGTATCCGTACCGAACCCCTCCCGCTCCGAGACCGTCCGCATATCCGACCTCGTTGGTCCCCATGTACCATGCACCAAAGGAAAACCATCCCAAGAAAGGACCCTTTTATCCGGTGGTATCGCCGCCCAATGCAATGGAGGGAGGGTGTCATCTCCCTCCGAGGCCAGTACGGCCAAAGCAAAAATTCATCAAGTCATTATTGCCCCAACTTTCTTCTCTCCATCACGCTTTCTTCCAACCTTGTCTTATCGCAGTTGCGTGGGCCTTCCATTCGTCGAAGCGTCTCTGTCTCTTTTGTTGTTCCTTTTCATTCCACGCCGTGATGGGCTGGATTGGTAACCTGGCAAGCATCTCGTCCATGTCGAACTCGCGGCGCAGCTCGCCGTTGACGCGGATCTGGATGCTGCCGATGCCCTCGTACAGGGCGGCGCCGTACTCGCCCCAGTCACGATACATGGAGAGAAGGCCGCCGATCTGGCTGCACATGAAGAAAGCCAGCTTCTCAGCCGGAATGAGGTGTTCTTTGCCCTCGGGCGGGCGGGGCCAAGTGATCCCGCGCCTCTCGCGCTTCTCTGCGTCCATGACCATATGAGTGAAGCCCTCAAACAGGTCGATGGCGCGACGTGTGCCTCCCGGTACGAGGCGATCATGCTTCTCGTTGGCGGGTGGGGCGACGACGTCTATCACGAGCTTCTTGATGGTGAAGTTTGATGGGTCGGCGACGACACTGCTAAAGGCGGTCGGGCCGTATCGCAGGTAGCCAGACAGCATGGCGTAAAAATTCCAGACGATAAAGGGCGGGCCGCCGTCGCCGCCGCGGAACTGCTCTTCGTTCTTCCAGTCGGGGTCGACATCCTTTGGCGGATCGAAAATGCGGAACTGAACGTTTACGCTGTCGGCATGGCGGGTCGTTCTTGGCACGGCAAGCCAAGTCGGCCACAAGCCACATTCCTTGACATACATGACGTCCAAACGGTAATGGGTTCCTTTTGACGCAAGCAGGGACTTGGCTTCATCGTGCAATTGTTGATTAACGAGGAGGATAGCGGTGTTGGGCGTGCCGGCGGGTGGTGTGCGTTGCTGCTGCTTCTCTACCCAAATGTCGTGGCCATCAAAAAAACCTCTACCCTTGTACTCGCGCCTTTTCCGGCCCTGGCTGACGGAGGGATTCTGCGGAGGCTCGCGGTCGGGCAGGAATACGACCTGGTCGAGAATCAAGTCCCGAATTTCCCTCGGAATACTCAGCAAACCGATGGCCATTGTGCGGGAGGAATTGGGTTTTGTTGCGTTGCTGATTGCTTGCTCTTTTGGTGGTGGGTGGTGAGAGTGCACGCAAACTCTAGTCGACGGACACCGGCGGGAGGTGAGAGAGAGTGTCGCACAGAGAGGGGGGCCCCGACCCCAAAAACCCAAACGACGGGCGAACGACGGACACGACTGCGACCCAAGAAACCCGTGGACCTCTGGGCAGCAGCAGCACCACCACCACCAAGCAGCGTGCGTGCGGAGGGCGAAAATTTACTCCGAGGGGCAGGAAGAGGAGGAGGAGGGCGGCGGCGAGGAGAAGCGGTGCAGCGACTGGATCTTGGGACCTTGGACTGGACTGACTACTGGCCGGACTGGGACTGGGAAGCACCACAGAAACGACGCAGGACAGACGCAGTAGACTGACTGGTGCAGCTGCTTGCTGTAGGGGTCTTGGGTCGATTGAGGCGCAGCAGCAGTAGTAGCGGAGTCGGCCCTTTGGGGAACGACGTCATTCAGTTGGAGACCGGCGCTCGAGTCGAGCCAAGACGACGGCAGCAACGAAACAACGAAAACGAAACGAACAAACGGTGATGGAAAATTCTAGCGGGAAAAAGATTGAGAGGAGTAAACCAAGTTCGGTATCAGGTCAGGACAGACTGACGGGGGGGAAGCGTATGAGAAGTGGATGGGAAACCGGTCGGTGCACGAAGACGAGACTTCGACTGATGCTGCAGTTGCCGCTTCTTCCTCTGGGGGATCGGATAAACAAGCGCCCTCCATATGCAAGTGCAATGCGCCACTTGAGGCAGGGGAGAAAAAAAAAGAAGAGGAGGGGATTTTGAGTTTTTGTGTGCTTTTCTCGTCAACCAAACTGGGCGCTGGACGGGATGCAACAAGATGGGATGACCGGATGTTGGTGCCGTAACAGCAGGTAAGAAGCAAAGCAGGCGAAAGGGCGAGAGGCGAAAGAGACGACGAAAAGACGAAGGACGGATTGGCGTGTGTGGCATTGGGATGAGATGGGATGCACCGACTCAAGTCTTGTGCTGTTCTCAGTCCGGCCTGGTCTTGTTTGAATTTCTTTGCTGGCAAACCCAGCTCTGGCTGGTCTGGAACTGACTGCATAGGCCACGGCGATGGCGATGGATGCCATGCCCAGTTGCCCATGCGGGAGAAAAAAAAAGAGCGACAAAAAAGCACTGACCGACGGCCAGAATTAGAGATGTGTGGCCCCGTGGCGCGGAGCCATCTTGTCGGCAGACCCCGACCTACGGTGCCCGGCACCTTTGAAAAGTCATCAAAGGAAATGGGGGACCGACTGACTGACTTTTTGCCTTAGTAATGATCAGCCAGCGACTACGTACTGACTACCAGTACTGACTGTACTGTTTTTGCCTTGCAGAGTAGCAGAGTGACCGAGTGAGTGTGTGAGGGATTGAGTGACGGTGTGCGTGGCCCACGGCGTGTGTGCGGGCGTACGCCGGTGTTGAATTGGGAAGAGGAGCAGCACCAACGCCCCTCATAGACGTATTCGTACATTTTCCCGCTCTGCTTTCTGCAGCTCGTTCCTGACAGACGTGACAGCACCTTCTCCTCGCGGGTCTGGAAGCTCCAGTTCTGCACATCAATGTTGGCTGGCTGATGCTGCGCCAGCATTGGCAGCACTAGGTACGCAAACTACACACGACAGCGGACGCGCAGCCCAGTACGTGTGTTTGGGGTAAGGTGAGGTAAGAATGGGAGAGTCAGAACCAGAGTCAGCAGCAACGCATTGCGCTGCTGCTCTTCCATTGCAGCGCATAGCAGTGCCAATACCGCCCAGCTAGCTACCTAGGCCTCTGCCTGTGTGCGTGGGTATGGCATGTATCGGGACGGGCAGCTTCTGTCCACGTCCGTCTGGGCAGGGTGTCAGCAGGGAATTAGGCGACTGGCCGGCTGGGCGGGAGGGAAGCTTTCATCCTGTCGGGTCCGTCCCCTCTCTCTCTGCACTGCACGCGAGCATTGGTCCCTCGGCTGCCATCTCCCTCCTCCTCTCCTGCTCGTCAATCAATCTCATCGTGTATGGAGAACTCTGTAGATGGGGTCAGGAAAAAACCCTACCTACCCCTACCCACGTCCAGGTCCATCCGGCAGCTTCCTCCCTCCTCCCCTTCGTCGCAAGAGGTGTTGTCGGTCTGGGCATGCGGGACTTTAGGGTGCAGTGCAGGACCCTCCCCGAGGCCTGAAGCTCTTGCTGCCGTTGGGGGAACAAGGGCAATCGTGGAGTAGGCTAGCGAACGAACAGGAACCGGGGTGCGAGCCCAGGAGGCCGCCTACCACCCAGTGGCCGCGTGATGAGATCGGCACTAGTTTTTCTGGGCGGAACGTCGTTCAACTTCAAACAACGCTTGCTTGCGAGTGGGAGAGAGTGGGAGTGGGAAAGTGCGTGTGTGCAGAAAAAGGCTCACACATCGTCATGAAGGAGGCACTGCAGAAGAGAGACTGGGACGTTCAATTGCCGGCTGTGGTTGCTGCTGGCGCCCTGCCCTGGGCGGGGAGACGACCGGGTATGCGTTAGGGCTGTATGTCCGACAGGCAAGGTGGGTTCGTTCGTTCGTTCGTTCCCCCGGCCGAGAGACTGGCTGGCGGAGGTGATTTGGATTGATTGGAGCTGATGCAGCACTTTGCACTCCCACTTGCATGCGCTGCTGCTGCTCTTTCCATTGAAATGGCCTAGGTTGAGGCAATAGAATCCAGCTTGAAGATGAGGGGGAATTGTGGCAGTGAGAGTACGTATAAGTGGGAGCCAATTGGGAGAGGGCCATTGATGTTTTGCTACCGGCCATGCTGAAGAGCGTTAATCACAAGTACGGCGTGGTAAGATGCCTTGAATCACTTAGACTGGATTTTGGGAGGGAAAGGAGCAACAAGCAGGTTGAAGGATGCAAGCAAGCAAGAGGTGTGAGCGGGAGCAGGCGCCGATTCGAAGCGGCGAACGGGCTAGCAGAGCCGAGTAAGCGGGATGGGCTGCGAGTCTGCGATCCATGCCCATCGTCCGCCGGACGTCTACCATCTAAGTCGGGTGAGGTGCAATCTTCAATGAGCGGTGGCCGCGCGAGTCTGGATTGTTTGGGGAAGAGGCGGTGATGGGAAGATTCGATGCCGACCGCACAAAGAGAGTTAGAGGAGGCGGGAGCTGGTGCTGTTTATTTAGGGAACAATGAGAATATGACAAAAGAGCGTTGGCTGGTACGGATCGGATAGCTTAGTTCGTTGCTGGCCGCAATATTCAGATTCTCTGCGATAGGCAATAACATGTCGAGGAGATTTGACATGCGATGGAGGCCATGAGCCATCAGCATCTGGGGCAGTCAGCAGCAGAGCCAACAAACCAGCAGATTGTGGGATGCAATTCGTGAGCCTTAGCAAGACTTGAAAGTGGGAAATCCCGGATGACGGTGCTAACTCATTGCAGCAAACCGAGACACAGACAGCTTGTTGTGTCTCCTGCCTCTCTCCACATCTGCATCGTAACTTGCACGCGCCCAAATCTCAGGGAGAATGACAGAGCTCTTGGGAACGAGGGACCAGCCGCCGCTGGAGTTGGATGACGGATTTGGGGAAGAGAAACAAAATTGTGGCAGTGCTGACCAACCAGAGCCGTCGTCTTTTTCTTGCCCTTTTTTTTCTGCCCTTGACTCTGGCGGTGACATGCAGCGGGCGGCAGGGACGCAAGAGGTCAATGAGACCGTGAGACCCCCAACCCAACTCTCTCTCTCTCTCAACCCGTCTCGTCTAGCAGCAGGAGCTTGATCCATCGAAATGCAAGCTTGGAAAGGACCTTGAATGCAGACTGGATGGATGCAGGGCTGGAGAGTGGGAGGCAGCTAGGAGGTGAAGGACCGGAGGGAGGGGGGTGGACGACCCTAGGGCGTACAGAGAGGTGGAGGAGGGTAAGGGGAGCTACGGAATCTCTCTTCCTCACACACGCTTTTCACAGTCTCACTCCCGCCGTCCTCTCTCACACGCGCGCTCGCTCGCTCTCTCTTGTGTCATCCGCTTCCATCAACCGGCAGCAGTAGCAGAGAACAAGACACAGGGCCAAGGCCCGAACCCCAAGTGGACTCTACACCCACCTCCACCCGTCCGTTACCTAGGCAGTTGACGAGTTGGGGTACACACACCCATGCTTCTTACCGCATAGCTTAGGGCAGAAGAAGCGTGGGCGACCAAAGAGCCACCACAGCCAGGACTCGGGGAGAAGCCAAGAGGCAGCAAGGGCAGGCCGAAAAGAAATAAAGCAAAAATAAAAAAGCACGGGGCAGGATGCGCCAAAACCTTGATTGGTTGTCACTGGCAAGTCACAGGAGAGCCTCCTTTGCGCCAAGAGATACTTGGATATCCAGCTCCAACGACTTCAACTTTGTGTAATTTCGCATCACCAGCCAGCGCCAGTCTATGAGCGATTTATTCAACTGTGCATTGCTGCCTTTCTGGCCCCTTCCAGCAGCGCCAACCGAGCCTCCTTCTTGCGGCCGCACGCAAGCAACGTTGTTTTCTGTGACACGCTGCTTCTCATTTCAAAACAGCAAGCCGGCTTTCTACTCCCGGCCTGGCTTAGCTAGCACCAAGGAGCCAGCAGCAACTGACTCTGTCTGCTCTGCCCTTCCCCCCCTTGGAAATGTGAGGCAGAATAAAGCATCCCGCGCTCGCTCAGTCGCCCACAGTACGGCGCACACGTTGGACTTGCTGTGTCCTCGCTGTGCCATTTCACCGCCCCTTGGCGCCGTAGATACAACTCCCAAGTCGACCTCCATCCATCTTCGCACGTCGTTGTCATCTCTTAACTCGTTTATCCTTTTTGGCACGGCATCCTCTTTTTAATCTTTGGGCTATGGTGCAGCAGGCTCCCTCTAGGCTGGAGTTGCCCGTTGGATCTCGCGCACCCCCATCCATCCATTCCTCTTCCATCCAGTCCCCCGGTGTCAGAGAACCTTTGAGAGTGAGGTAAAAAATAGCCGCGCCGTAGCCCCGTGGTCACCCCTCCCAAATCTCGTTCAAGTTGCTTTGCTTGGGATTTCCATTACCTCTTACTTACCATCCCAAGTAAGTCGATCCCAAGTCAAGCAAAGCGTCCCAGCTCATGCCATGTGATGATGTGCGGATGCCGCAATCTCCGCCACGCGCAACCAAGGCCCCCAGCCCTTTCCTCGCCAAAGTCTGTCTGACTTTTGCGCTGGTGTCTCTCGTAAACATCGGGGCAGTCAGAATGTTGCCAAGACCCATGATAGATATTGTTAAGACGGTCCCTTCCTGCCATCAGCCCTGACACCGTCCAAGTGTATATAAGACCCTGCCAGCGTTGAAAGTAAGGGCGTTGCAGTGCAGATCTGTTCTCAAGCTCGCTCTCACTTCTCACATTCTCCCTCCTCCTCCCTCTCCTTCCTCCTTTGGATCTCGCACCTCTCTCAACTCGTCCCGAGAACCAGTCTTGCCTTGTGCATTTTCCCCAGAGACCCCCGTCTTGTATCGAGGAAAATCCGCAACCAAGAGCAATGAACGAGACTGAGCTAAAGAGCCCAGTTCAGGGCGGCGGTGAACGCATCCGTTGGGACGCAGACGAGGAGGCCGGCAGGAAGGCCCATCGATCAAATCCCGACCCTGCTACTCTGCATCATGCTCGATCAAACACTTCCATGTCGATACACTCTGTCCGGTCCAGACGTAATTCGATCGATGTTGCTGCTGAGCTGCCCATCCAGTACCGCACGGTGTAAGCGCGGTTCCCCCATCTTACTGATCCTTCCCCGAGTCAAAACAAAACAAACAAAACGCGCAACCATCGTCATCGGCCTAGTGCTGATTGCAGAAAAGGTCTATTGAGATTGAGGAATACAAGTCCAAGTCCGAGGCGGTGAAGAAGGCCAAAAATGTCGCAACAGGTTCGTTTGAACACCCAGAATAGTTTTGTTGTGTGATTGTGCAATGTTGCAGAACTAACCATCAAATCTCTCTATAGACCTTTCGGAACTCGAATGGCACACTATATCCGTTGAAGAGATCCTTCGTCGCCTGTCTTCTTCCCTCACCGATGGCCTCTCTCCGGATCAGATCACACGTCGTCAGGCTCACTACGGCAAGAATGCGCCCTCGCCTCCCCCTTCCCATAACACGAAGAGAATCTTCGGATACTTCTTCAAAGGCTTTGGTACTGTCCTGCTGGTGGCGTCCATCTTGGTCTTCATCGCATGGAAGCCCCTGGGTAGCCCACCGGCCGTTGCCAACTTGGCGTTGGCCATTGTGTTACTGGCTGTGTTCTTCATCCAGGCCGCGTTCAACATGTGGCAAGACTGGTCCTCATCGAGAGTCATGAACTCGATCAAGACCATGCTTCCAGACAACTGCATGGTTATCCGCGACAGCAACCAGGTCGAGCTTCTCGCTGATCAGATTGTGCCCGGAGACATTCTGATCATCAAGAGTGGTAACAAATTGCCTGCTGATGTGCGCTTCCTCAAGGTGTCATCGGATGCCAAGTTTGACAGAGCTATCCTGACTGGTACGTCTTCAATGCTGTTTTGTCGGCTGACAATCGGGTTATGCAGTTCGCTAACGAAAAGAATGAAAACAGGTGAATCGGTTCCTCTCCCCGCTGCAGTCGACTCTACCGATAACAACTATCTCGAAACGCGATGCATCGGTCTCCAAGGCACGCACTGCGTCTCGGGCACCTGCACTGGTGTGGTCGTGGCCACGGGTGATAACACCATCTTTGGCCGCATCGCGAAGCTGACCAACGAGCCCAAGAAGGGACTCACCACGCTGGAACGTGAAGTCCTCCACTTTGTGCTCATCATCTGCTCCATCATGTTCCTCATGATTGCTTTGGTCTTGATCGTCTGGTAAGTACAATTGTGGCACGACGATGGCTAACTTCGTTTCGCTAATAAATCGCGCAGGGCTGCTTGGTTGAGGCGGGTATACCCCAACTGGATCAACGTGCCTAACTTGATCATCTCTTGCGTGTCTGTTGCGGTAGCTTTCATCCCTGAGGGTCTACCTGTGGCTTTGACTGCCAGTATGACCATCAGCGCCAACATGATGCGCAAGAACAAGATCCTCTGCAAGTCTCTCAAGACTGTTGAGACTCTTGGCTCGGTCTCTATCATCTGTTCCGACAAGACTGGTACCCTGACTCAGGTAAGACTATGGTGGTGCTTCGTTGAAATGAGCTGTATGCTAATAGACTCCGTCTTAGAACAAAATGATTGTTACCGAATGCGCCATCGGAACGAACAAGATGACGGCCCAGTCAGCCCGGGACACTTTGGCGATCAACAAGCACTCGGCTCCGAATAACAATGCTCTGGACCAGCTCCGTGCTATCGCCGGTCTATGCAACGCCGGACAGTTCGATGCCGCCACCATGCGCCTCCCTCTCCACGAACGGGTCATTCATGGTGACGCTACAGACCAGGCTATTCTTCGCTTCTCTGAGAGTCTGGGACAGGTGGCTGAGCTCAAGCGTTGCTGGTCCACAAAATACGAACTTGCCTTCAACAGCAAGAACAAGTACATGATTCGCGCGCTTGGTCTCTCTCATCCTGATGGATTATCCCTTGCTCTGCCCTCGGACACTGCTTCGGTCTTCCAACCTGGTGACGTGTAAGTTGACCCAGCAAAACCGAGCCAAACGAGTAAGATGTACTGACTTCCTTTTTCAGTCTTTTGACAATCAAGGGTGCCCCGGAGATCCTGATGAGTAGACTGAGCAACTACGTTAGTCCTTCAGGATACACCACTTCCCTCGACCCCGCGACACGTGCCTCCATCGAAAAGATCAAGGATGAGTGGTCTGCCCAAGGCCGCAGAGTCCTGCTTCTTGCTCGCAAGGCCATTTCCAGATCAGCTCTTCCCAGCAACCCCTCCGACAGCGCTTATGAGATGGAAATCAACAACCAGGCCAAGGCAGGTCTCACCCTCGTCGGTATTGTTGGCATCGTCGATCCTCCCCGTCCCGAGATCCCCGAAGTCATGAACACTCTCCGTGGTGCCGGTATCCGTATTTTCATGGTAAGCTACGCCTTGTGTTTCTGAGCCGGCTTCGATGCTAACGATATTCAGGTCACTGGAGACTTTGCCCTTACAGCCCAAGCCATCGCTGCCGAGTGTAACATCATCAGCGTCCCTCGCTCCCAAATCGACGACATTTCCGCTCTGCAGCGCAACACCACCGTCGATCCTTCTCTCAAGGGACACATCGACGACCTCGAATCCTCGCCTCGCCAAGCACTCGTGCTGTCTGGTCCCGAACTGATGACCCTCAACGATGACCAGTGGGACCAACTCGCTCAATACCAAGAGATCGTCTTCGCTCGCACAACGCCTGAGCAGAAGCTGCGCATCGTTCGTGAGCTCCAAGCACGCCACCAGATTGTCGGAATGACCGGCGATGGTGTCAACGACGCACCGTCCCTCCGTGCGGCTGACGTTGGTATTGCACTCGGCTCTGGTAGCGACATTGCTATTGAGGCTGCGGACATGGTTCTTCTCGACTCCTTTTCCAGCGTTGTCGAGGCTCTTCGCTACGGTCGCATGATGTTCGACAACCTCAAGAAGACAGTCGCGTACCTTCTACCTGCGGGCTCCTTCTCGGAATTCTGGCCTGTCATGACGAACGTTCTCTTCGGCATTCCTCAGATCCTCAGCAGTTTCCTCATGATTATCATCTGTCTTTTCACCGACGCTGCTGCCGCCATTGCAATGGCCTACGAAGCGCCTGAGGCTGACGTCTTGCTTCGCAAGCCTCGTGTGCCTGGAAAGGATCGCCTTGTCGACTGGCAGCTTGTAGTCCAGGCGTATGGTCTGGTTGGCGTCCTCGAGACATTGGCAAGTTTTGCCATGTCATACTGGTACCTTGAGCGCAACGGCATCAAGTTCACCGACATCTGGTTTTCTTTCGGTAATCTGCCATCGAACATTGACCCAGACTTCTACCAGCAAAAGCTCAACGTCGCAAGTTCGATCTACTTCGTCAACTTGGTTGTCATGCAATGGTTTAACTTGCTCGCTGTGAGAACTAGACGCTTGTCGTTGTTCCAGCACCCACCCATCGGAAACAAGCGCACGCAGAACTGGTACCTGTTTCCTGCCGTTTTGTTTGCGCTGGTTATGGTATTCTTCTGGCTGTACGTGCCTGAGTTCCAAAGCACTCTCGGTACGGCAATTGTTCCGGTCGAGTACTGGTTCTTGCCGATGACCTTTGGTCTGGGTATTCTACTCATTGACGAGACAAGAAAGTATGCCGTTAGGAGATGGCCGGACAGCGTCTTTGCGAAGACAGCTTGGTAGTTGGTCACTTGTGGCTTGGGATGGGAGGTTTTTCTTGTTAATTGAGCAGAATGGAAACATTCATGTGTTGGACCATGGCACATGGAGTTGATTAGAGGGGTGGGTGGTAGCCAGTCGTTTTATTACTTTGATTCGAGCAAGCGAGCCAGCGTTGACTCTGCGAGCAGTTTAATTCAATACCACATTTTTACTTCTCTTTATTTATGAACAATCACTCATCATTCGTCAACCTGACATTTCCATCGTTGCCTCTGTCATGTAAGCTCTTCTCATTGAACTTGAGATAATCTATCCGCGCTCGAATGGCTTTCCCAGCCTAGGAAACACCCCTAGGACAGCCACATCTGACCCTATGTCACAACGGAAAGATATGAGGCTGGCGCTTGAACGGTTTACTATTTATCGGCCTATTGACCGAGGTAAAAGGCGTGGCTGAGGAGCCTTGGCAGCAGATAGAGTTGTCGCAGGAGAACTCGTTGGGGCTTGGCAGTACATGTGTCGACCGATGTCATTGTTGCATTTCCGTGGATGTACTCTAAGACGAATGTCGTGTCGCCAAACCTTTGTACGCAAAAAGCCAGTTCGACCGGATAACGGTGATCGAACCTGGTCGGCTCTAGTCCCTAGCCGTGAGCAAGCATTCACACAAATTTGGCTATCCCTCGGGCAACACTTTGCTGATGCAAGCCCCGATAAAGCAGATCTGCAGTTTGTCCTAGGTAATGCTACCATCGAACTGCATTCTTCTCATCTACACCAGGCAAATGACACCCAGCAATTCTAGTTGCACGTGAAAGAACCAATCGGGATTTCCCATAGTGTGTGAAACTGGACGGACGGGATGAGTCGGCAAGTCACCGAAACATCTCTTCGCCACAAAATTGGGAACCCGTCACAATTATCGCTAACATGACAATGCCGCCTCAACCGTTACGTACCGGCGGATGATTGACTGAATCTGCCTTCGTTAATGAGCAAATCATACAGACTGCTCACCGGATAGAATCGGACAGCACATCAAACACACAGCTCACCAATTACAATGCAGCTGCATCTGATTGGCAAGGTTTCTCGATTAGGAAAGTCAACCTGAACCACCTACCGCAACAGATTCTTCCTGCATAGGCTGGAAGTCCAGGATCAACGACATGAACACGACAGCACTCGGTCGATAGAATTGGCGGAATGATTATCCGACCCTGAGGGCGACGCTCAACTATCAGGCAAGAAGTTCTGCCCTCCTGTCCATGCCTTTCCAAGCCAGGCTACTTGTACTTGTTTTGTCCGAATTGGGCGTGGGCTGGATAGCTTTCGTCCAAAGTTCCTATGCCAAGTTCGCCGAAGTGCCAGACAGCAAGCCAAGTGCAGAGTAGATAGGCAAAACCGCGCGTTGATGACTGAAAATGAGGTACATGGCGTTTTCTAGTCTGGATCATTGGCCACACAAAAGTCTCCAACGGTCAGCAATAACATCTTCAAGGCGACAAATATCAGCACTAAGGCTTTCGCGTTTCAAGACGTCATGCGAGCCAACGACGGGCGCAGATTTTCGAATAAACTGTCTGTGTCCGGGGTAAATGGCCGTGCCACTCCGCATTTCAATAGTTGGGACGAAAGAAATATAAAGCCGCCATGGTGCAGGCTGGTCCCTGCCGTCAAAAGACAATCTTTTCTAGTCTCTTTGAAACATTGCATTAGATTCGTCGGGTCTATTTGCCGGCGTTTTCAGCTCTTTCAGCATGCGTAACAACAACACCAGCTTGCCAGGAATTGAACTTGCTGGACCCACCATGAACATGGTCAACTTCTACTGGGAGAGTATGCAACAGCTGTACGCCGAGCACCACATCTTCCTAGAAATCCTCTTCACGACCAGCTGGTGGCTACGGTACCTCGTGCCATCTTGGAGGCGGGCATCGAATAGAAAGATTGTCAAGCATATGAAGTATCCGTTTATTCCCTTGCTCGCTCACCTGACCTGTGGAACTCTCGCCATGATCCGTTACTATTACCTTTACTTGGCTCTCGGAGACTCTCCGGTTCCAACCCTGCTCGACCTCGCACTCAGTCTCGGGTTCACAGCCACTGGCGTGCAGCTGTCTGGCTACGTCCGAGAAGGAAATGTGCCCGTTCTGAAGGCTGCTTTCAAGGCGATGGCGTTCCAACAGGCGATCGCTACCTTCGCAGGGTACACGTATGGGTCCGCGCACTGGCATCGCGCCGGCATCAAAGTGATGAACGCTTTCGTTTGGGTGCGATGGTTCAACGAGTACGGGACCGTTTTTCAAGGTTTCAGAACGTACGGGGCTCGGTTTACGGCCTCGACTGTGATTTCTCACCCGCTCTGCATGTGGGAGGGCGATTACCCCGCGGGGATGCCTGTGTATGTCGCCATGTTGTTCGCGTTCCTGGCCGTGGACAAGTGGGCAGCACGAAAACTAGACGGAAAGTGAGTTGCACTAGAAAACCATCCCGAACCGCACGCCATCCGATGATTCGCTGACCTTTTCGTTACAAGACCAGGACCCATCCCCCGCGCTCTTGCGCATTGCGGGTTTGTGACCGTGGAGAAGAAGCATCGCGACGTCGAGAAGCTGGGGATTGCGGAGAGTGAGGAGAAGACGGGCGCAAAGTTGGAGTAGATGCTGAAGATGTCGCGAAGTTGGCACACGAAGATTGAAGAAAGTTTCTGGGCGCGTTGCGGGTTTTCCCCCAAGCCTCCCTCGAAAAGTCTTGGTCATAACTCTTAGAAACATTGAGCACAAGGTGGGACCTTGATTGGAAATTGACACATCGTTAATTGTCACGTCGAATTTCTCAGAAGAATGAGAAGGATTCCGCGTTTCAAGGTTTTCATTCTTGGCTGCTCCTTGTTGAGGCAGCGTGAACATGAAGATTTTTGCTTTGGATGGATCATCACCGCATGCCAGGGTGGGCTCGGTAATCCTCCGAAGGCTGCAAAGTCCTTAGGTTGGGGCGGGTGGAATCCCGAATCTCGCATGCAGGGCCAGTCCAATCCCAAGTGCCGCTTTGCTAAAGGCACAAGCTGCATCGGGGAATGCCAGCCGCGAAAGGGGCGAACGGTCAAACCTGAAAACGAAGCCGATCGGCTCTTTCGTCGCGCCTGTTGCAACCCACCAGGGGTGCCCTTTTGGGCGGATGAACACGAGGGCGCCTCTGAGACTTAAATGCTTTTGGCTACCGCCCAAACGGAATGAGGTCACTGCTCAGAGTTTTCCAAGGAAGGGGACGTGCCATCTCTTTTATACGTTATGCCGCTGTCATTTTCGCTGTTCCAGACGGGATAGCAGTCGTCATTTGGCTTACGGCGTTATCCCCGTTGGCGTGCTTCGCGAGTCAGCCATGTGTTCGTGACGTGGGGGTTCTCTGCCCGGTCGTGCACAATTCGACAATCCACTGATATGAGTGATATCGGACCTTAGGGCGCCTCTTGGCCTACCTTCGGGCCTTGGCGACCGCTACCTGCCGTCTTGGCTGTGCTTGTTTTTCGCCGCATTCCATGGCGTTGTCTCTGTGCTGAGTGACAGCTTTCAACGACATTTCATCTGATGCGGAAGCGCGGTATGCCGCGCTGTGGGGACGACTGCGACTGTGTTTCCTTCACCGAATCATCCAGTGCATCCGAATAAACATGAAAGCCTGCATTGAGGCTCGTACGATTGGATCTGTCCGTAGGTAAAGGTAAGGTAGTTTGGCCACCGACCGCCCGCGGCTGCGACCCCTTATCCCGCCCGCCCCAATTGCCGACTCCGCAGCTGTGAGTAACGGCGAGAGGGATTAAACGCAAGCGGGCGGAACCCAGGAGGAGCAATTGCGAACGAGGCGACGAATGGGTGGAACGACAATTCGTCTGAGCGTCTCCACGAAGGAGACCTGATGAAGCTATCGCCGTTACGCAGACGGGAAGGGTGTGGCCCTCTCCGCCCTCTCTCGGTCGACTTCCGCCCTTAGCCCTGGCCGACTCACCCGGTCACACACAACACTTGGGAACGGCGCGCGTTCGGCATTGACGACACTGGCCCGCTCCCAGGAGCCTCTCTCTCCTCTGGCAGCCCCTTCCAGCCCTCCAGCCTCCGGACCTCCTACCTCAGGCTTCTCCTCCTCAACGTTTCTCCATCTTTCGGCCCTCCACACCGGGCACTGGCCAGCCCTTGGGGCGGGTTCCCTTACACACGGAGAAGTAAGCTGCTTTGGATTATGAATCTGGCTTTGCGGCCAGAATCCCGCGGGGTCTCCGCAACTCACCCCACAAGGGTCGGTATGAGATGAACGCGCTCGCTCTCGCTGAAATTCTTTAAGAGAGACGCCCGTCTCTCGCCCTCGACGCGGTCTGTTCATCGGCTCTCTATCCAACCCTCGACGACCGTCTGTTGCCCTCTCGTCTATACACCGGCTGTACCTCCCTTTCCCTTTCACTAGAGTTCGGGCAACCTCCGTGCATACACAACACCAGCCGTCGACAATGGGCGCATCATTCTTCGGCCTCACAGGCAATGGCCTGACCATACTTCAGCTCGCGCTGATTGTGTGCCCGTCTTTCATCCTCTTCGGTTACAACCAGGCCGGCCTTGGTGGTCTGCTCACCACCGAGGATTGGGTCAAGACGTTCCCCGAGATCGACACCGTTAACACCACTGGCGCCACCAAGAACAAGAACTCCACCCTTCAGGGCTTCGTCGTCGCTACCTTCACTATTGGCGCTCTTATTGGCTCCCTGTCCTGCTCTTGGTCTGGCGACAAGTTTGGCCGCCGCAACGTCATCTTCTTTGCCGGTCTCTGCTCTCTCATCGGCGAGGTTCTCGAGTGCTCCGCCTTCTCCCTCGCCCAGCTAATCGTCGGCCGTATTATCGTTGGTCTCGCTATCGGCCAGCTCTCCTCCATCGTTCCTGTCTGGCAGTCTGAGACTTCTGGCGCCAAGAACCGTGGTCGTCATGTCGTCCTTACTGGTCTCTTCACTTGTGTTGGCTACGTTCTGGAGAGCTGGATCAACCTCGGTTTCTGGGAGTTCAAGACTGGCCCCGTTACCTGGCGCGCTCCTATCGCCATTGCCATTCTGTTCTCCCTGATCCTGATGGGCAGCATCTACTTCCTGCCTGAGTCGCCTCGTTGGCTCGTCATGAAGCAGAAGTCCGCGGAGGCCCGTACCATCATCGCTGCCCTCCGTGGACTTGAGGAGGACTCCCTCGAAGTCCAGGCCGAGGTTGCTGGCATTGAGCACTCCCTCGAGGAGACCACCCAGAACGCTGCCAAGCTTACCGACATGCTCAAGATGGGTGATGATAAGCTCCTCTACCGCTTCGGTCTCTGCATCCTCCTCCAGTTCTATCAGCAGATGTCTGGCTCCAACTTGGTCTCCGTCTACGCGCCTATCCTGTTCCAGCAGAACCTTGGCATGAAGAGCGAGGCTTCGCGCGCTTTGGCCGGTGGTGCCCTCACCTGGAAGTTCCTGTCTTCCTTCGTTGCCTTCTTCACCATCGATCGCTTCGGTCGCCGTGTCGTCTTCATTCTCAGCGGTGTTGGTATGGCGCTCTGCATGATGTCTCTGGCCATCACCACTTCTTTCCCCAAGGACAACACCGCCGCTCAGATTGCCGCCGGCTGCTTCATCTACCTGTTCAACACCTTCGTGCCTATCGGTTTCTTGGGTGCCAACTTCCTGTACTGCACTGAGGTTGCTCCCATCCGTCTCCGCATGGCCATGTCATCCATCTCCACCGCCAACCACTGGCTCTGGTAAGTTGCATCCGACTCAAATCGATCACAAAAGATCCATCAACTAACGCGTTGTCTCAGGAACTTTATCGTCGTCATGGTTACCCCTGTCGCCCTCAACACCATCGGCTACCAGTACTACATCGTTTACGCTGTCATCTCTGCTTGCATCCCCGTCTCCGTTTACTTCCTGTACCCCGAGACCATGGGCCGCAACTTGGAGGAGATCGACCTGCTTTTCCGCGAGTCTCCTTCCGTCTTCGCTACCGTTCGCTTCGCCAAGAACCGCCCTGTCGCGATGCCCCAGGAGTTCGAGAGCGAGAAGCCCAACGACAAGGCAGACCACGTCGACCAGAAGCCTCTTGAGGATTCTGCATAACCGTACATAATGAAGTAATCTATGGGTTGGGGTTTGTGCAGGTCACCCCAGGAAAAGTTATCTAGCATAAGCAAGCGGAAGTGATTTTAGCGAATGGAATGAGAAGTACCGAGTATGGTACGAATGATACCACATCATGATTGTCTTGAACACCAGGTTTCGATATCTTGCCAATGTGTAGATTTTGTGACAACTGCGAACACACGTCTATTTTGGACACCATCTGGTCTCATGGTATAAGTCCCAATGCACTGCCAAACACGTATCTGGCCAAGAATGACAGTGAAGGAACCGATTTTGAGGCTTTTCACGGTCCAATGAAATGTTTCGTTTGAATCAGATCCATCGCAGACCTAGTCACCCACGTGCCGCATCATTTCGGCGAGCTTCCCGGCCCACATCGCACCCATGCCCCGACATGACCATCCTTGGCAATGGAGTCCTCCAGGTAGTTGAAACCAACAGACTAAAATTACACCCAGCGTCGCATCGCACGTCGTTTTGTTTCTTGCCCCGAACTTTGGGTCAATGTGACGTTCTGGCGTCGAAACATTACGGGTGCGTTCCATTGTCAGATCTAAATATGATTGTCGAGGACCCTGCGGTACCCTTGCTTCAGCTGCCCTTGGTGAACACGCCAAGCCGTCACGTAGTGTTGTATTCAATATCCCAATGATAGCTGGGGCCTTGATCAAGGACGAACTTGCTAAGAGGGGGTGTATTACTACTCTAATTCCGCAGAATGTATTGCTAGTTGTGTTGGGCCAAATAGCTGGACACTGATTGTGGATATCAAGTTTCACGCCTCGAGTACTGGAGCAAGACTGCGAAGGTCTGGGCTCATGGCCATTTGTACTACATAGAAAACAGGCAATGTCTCAACGACACCACGACTTCTTGGCAGGAAACATCGGCCGGCTTGTCTACCCTAGGTTGAGATATTGAAAATGTCGTTTGCGACGAAACATGTTTGAAGTGACATCAGTCTTGATTTTAATAATCAAGTCCCATGCAGGCCTCAACTACAACGGGTAAAGGAACGAAAGAAAGAAAGAAAAGAACCACAGCTGACGTCAATCCCAGTGAAACTAAGGCTTCATCTAGGTGATGTTCATGTGGCATTTCCCGTAAAACAGGTAAGACCTCGAACAAGGTCTGAGGGTCAAGCCATGATAGGATTCAAGCTTTCAATCTCAGGCCAGACGTAAGATCCATCAGTCAATGAAATTTTGGGCCAGTACATGCGGACTAGAATACGGTCAAACAAGGAATCACAATCGATGGGATATGTAGTCTTACCAGTGAGAGATGCGTTGTTAGCAACAGGTAACCAATTTCCAGTCCAATTGGCCGGGGGTGGAATGTCCGCACTCTGCAAGAGAACTTGAAATGTTCCATCTTGGCCGCCAGCCGCAGTCGGCCCATATACCTGACCACCTTCAAGGTACTGCAAAGTCGAGGTCTTGGATCCGATGCTGTATCGACTGATGCCATTGGGTACAAGTCTGAGCAACGCATCGTAAGAGCCAATGTTCCAAAAGCCCGGACTCGTCACGCCTGGCTTTCCAAAGAAGGTGATAATCATGGACTGAGTGGAGAAATCAATGGTTCCGCTAAGCATCGGGTGATTAGGCAGGAGTGCAAGCTTCTGGGTCTGGAGATACCCAATACCAGAGGCAGCTTGTGCAGCATAATGTGTTCCGTAATTGCCTTGGTAGGAGGGAATGGGTACTGTCCAGTTATTACCCAGCTGTACGATGTGCGCTGGGTCGGCCAAGTCCGCTTCGATGGAGTAGCGTGCGATGGACGCAGCGTTTGAAATATCGACGTCTGGGTTGGCAGTATAAGTTCCGTTTCCAATGCCTGCTTGTGCGAGAATGGTGTTCACGCGTTCTCGGTCTGAGACAGTCTGGGGAGGGTTGTAAGGCAACAAGCTGGCGGCAAACTGAAGCACACTCTGGGGATTGGTGATGTTTGGTGTGATGAGTTTTGCAAAAGACGGCACAGTGGTCTCCGCCGAGAGATCAGTCGTTCCGACAGTGGAGGCATCTTGAAGTGAATGGATCCGGTCTAATTCTTCCGTCGTGTTGGAATTGATGCCAATGCGGATAGCGACAGAGGCGTATGCGGTCGAAATATTAATAAGGTTACCATTCGCAAGGCCTACTTCACTTACGGCGTCGCGCTTGAGACGGTAAGTTCCGGCGGTGTTTCCATTTACATTGCTTATTTCTGCGATTGCGTTTCCATAGCTGAAGTGAACCCGTTAGTAACCACCCGATTCAGAAAACCAAACCTTCCCAGTAGACTTACAAGTCCCAGATGAGATAGCTCCAGTAACGGTCATCAAACTCGGGTACACCCAGAAGGACGTCTGCTTCAGATAGATCGAGCACTCCAAACGAGTAAAGAACATCGACATTGACTGCCACGATAGAGTTCGTCTCAGGGGTTGGAAACTCTCGCGTGTGCAAGTACTGATTAGCTGGTGATGATTGCGAAAGGATCCCGAGAATGGCAGTCTGGGAAACCGGGGCGGCAGTGAACTTATTGCTGCGTTAGCTAAGCCTACATGTTAGAGGCATGTCGTGTCTTACGATCAAAGACCACGCAGTTGCCTCCAGAGTTCCGTTCACAGCATCATCAACGTTGATGATAGTTGCAGATGAGTCGGGCTCCAAATCCGCGGTGGCATTGAGGTCGATTCGTACAATGGGATTTTCATCCGGAATCTTGACTTGGGCACGCGCAGCAGCGGCGTATAGCAGAATAATAGCGACTGAGTGCAACATATGGAATGACTAGATTGATGGAACGAGTGGTATGACTTGCAAAACGAATGGCGGATGAAACAACAACTGCATTATCATCAGGAAACACTCCAAGTTAAATAGCAATTGAAAATTTGCCCGCATCAGATAACCGAAGTTTGACATCAGCCTACAAGCTCTCATCTGGATGCCATTCGGAGAATTCCGCTTATTGACAATAGGAGGTGTGTAGAGGTCACCGTATTCGTTATCGTCTAGACACCTGATTGGCCAAACGATACGAGCGCTTGGTAGACGGACGAGTTGAGATGAGTTTTAGCTCCGTAGTGCAGCTTGGACTACTAGGCAGCTGGACATGGGCTATCCGGTGCAAGGATCACGAGGCCCCAGATACGATGACAAGAGGAACTTCCAAGGCCCTTGATGTGGCTACTTCTGATGAACAGTAGGGCTCAATTGACACATCACAGCCCCATCATACCCATCAGTGTATGTGGGAGGCTGGGCAACTCTAACTGTCTTGGATGCACAGCCCCACCTACAGGACGGGGCGTTGAATTTGCCGCGGCTCGGCTCCCAGGTATGTTTTTGATTGATTCTTAAAACTGCCCTTGCTGTTCAAATAAAAATTGAGCATGGAGCTTCAGAGTATCCTGATTTTACGCATATCTCTGTTCAAAGCGAGGTCGCTCTGACTGGCAAGCTTGACTGGGAAATTATTTGGACCGTGTATATAGCTTTGGCAAGCCAGAGATATGCGGAATAACTACGAAATGCTACCTTGTTCTCGCAAACACTTGGCTGCGCTAGAATATTAGTTTCGAAGCCTCAACAACGGGGTCTGTGTCTCTGGTCGCCGGAACTGCACCACAATGGGGAAACGTAACTAAACAGCCATCCACAGGAAAGGTGAACCATCTTCCTCCACACCAGGGGTACACATCAGCAAGAGTAAACTTCATCTATGATTTATTCTTATACACTAGATTCAATGGATCGAACCACGTGAGACCCTGGCCGTAGGCCGTGTCTAGACAACCCCTGTTGGTATTCTGAGTGAAACTGACGGCCTTGCATCAGCCCATCTTGGCGGTGCTTGCGTGGCTTAAGAATTGGCGGGGAATTTCCTAAACGCCATCGGGAGTCAGAAATTGACTCGGGTCGCTTGTCGACGGATGATACATGGGGACAAAATCGATGTGTGGCGTTTCGAATGAGAGCGAGGGAGGAGATGCCAATTGATGTGTTCATAAAGACGAAGAAACCCCTATGGCAACAGACACAAGAACCTTTTTGGATGAACTTTCCCTATATATGAGACGAAACTCCCACTCAATTTCTTGATTTCGCGAAAAGGTATTGGTACAACAAATCCAACTGCTTTGAGCCAGTTCGAGTTTGACCGCCCTGTGAGTTATACACTCACGTTAGAGCCAATACACGTGGAAGGCCAAACCCAAGCATACTTATTAGCATTAGCTGCATAGGCGGTAGTCATCCAGCCAAGGTCATTAAATCCGAGAGAACACGGCCGAAAGGCTGTCACCCAATAAATGTTGCATACACATGGGACCTTGCATACGTAGAGAGGGATGGACCGTTGGTTACTCCGCAAAGGCTGCAGGCCGCCAGTCTTACACGCAGTACCACTAGCCCTCAATGCGGAAGGCGGAAACCGATATCAAGCGCCGAGGGTAACATTGACAGGGTAGATTTTCAGGGGTACTACAGCTTGTAAGCACCAGTGACTTCCAGCTATGAGACCATGGGCAAGTATCCCGCGTCCATCACGCAGGAACTGTGCGTTTTTTATCGATTTCAAAGCCAATCTAGACCCCAGGAAGGAGAGACTCGCAGCCACGCGATGCAACGAATGCGAACAATATCTCGTATTCGTCAATGTCTTGGCGTGCAGAGTTGTGGCACGATAGCTCGATGTTTTGTATATCAACTTTAAAAGCCCCCGTGGTGTCAACGTTGAGTGATGCATGCATTCTGTCCTTTGAAAGTGCACCGGCCTCTTACAAAATGGTTTCTTCTTTGATGCTCAAGCTTCTGGCAGCTGCAGTCGGCGTCTCGGCGTGCACCCTGCCGACGGACCCTGTATCCAACAACATTACCACTGGCTTCGGCATTCAGGTCCAGAATCCCGCTGCACCCATTGTTCACAACCGCTATATGAACCTTTGGTCGGCGGGTGGAGGCGACCAGCACCTCTATCTTAGCCCCGCTGGAGATGCAGCGTTCAACCTTACCCTTGACAACGGCGTCATTTCTCGCGGCATTATTCATGCCGTCATCAATGGAGAGGTAAATTCGTCGCATATTGCCTCAATATTGAAGGCTAATCAAGATGTCACAGTACACTGCGGATGACAACACCACCAAGTTGTTTATGACGGAACGCGGCGACCCCAAGGCTTACTTTCAGCCTGTCTATGGTTGCAACCTCGATACGGATGCGGTGCAGCTTGAGTTGGACTTTATATCAAGGGCTGCCCTTCCAGGTGGCTTCATTTGTGTGAGAAGTGCGTCCGGCGACAGACACGAGTTCCGCTACTCTCCCCCCGGCAATACTGGTAAGTATTTCTCGAGTTCTACACAAGCAAGCTGGCTAACAGTTCATCAAGCCGTCCGTGAAGACCGTCCTTGCTACGAGGTTACACTGGCCGTGGTCCAAGCCCCAGCTGCCTAGTTCGCGGATGGCGTGGTCACCAATGTTTATCTACTTTGGAAGTCATACTTGAGTTCTAAGGTGTCAATGAGATATTTTGTAATATTTTGGAGAGAAATGAAACACCTTCTGAGCGCTTCCGCAGAGTTTAGCCTTCAGGCATGAGAAATGAAGCAACAGAAATTTGAGGCATTCAATAGGACAGTGGCTCTTATGAGATGTTGGTCCTCAATTGAGGCAGCGTCACAGGCCCAGGCCAACCAAGCTGCCAGAGATATTTTTTGACAGGTGTCCCGTACCAATGGAATGGCATAACCAAACGAGCAGACCTTTCAATTTTGGTGAAACGGGATATATAGATCTTAAAAGAGAGATGAGAAATACGAGAAAGCACCGTCGTCACTTCGTGCTGTCATCTTAAACCAATGGGGGCTCGCCTCGCTCCGTCCGCCACTGATTTGTCGCCTGCAACGCCCCCGGCAGTCCTCTGAAAAGCCACCCCCACTTATGCAGAAATCCTTCTGACATCTCCCATCCGGTGATTTCCCATGGTGGTGACCAGGCAATAATGCCACGTTGTTTGATCTCGTCGTCGGGGAAGCCCTCGTACAAACCACCGATGCAGTCCGCCCACAGCTCGTCCTCGTCAAAGGTGCCAGAAGCCTGAATCAGACGATCTCTTCCCTCGGGACTGGGGAAAAGATCAATCCAGTCGCCATGTGGCACCGTTTGTTGAAGGACGGTGGGCAGGAGCGCCTTAGGGAGAAGCTGTGGCTTGTAAGGGTAGGGGATAATGTGAATCAGCTCCTTGTCGCATTCAAGCGGCGCGTCGAGGATGCCTGAGATCAGAGTGCGATTAACAGCTAGTGCACGAAGGGCATTGAACTGTAGGAGAGTGATGAGGTGGTCTGGACAGAGAGGGAAAACAACATTGAGCTGCCGGCCTGTAGACCTTCCGGATAGCAAGGGTTTTCTCGCATTATAGCCTTGCTTGATCCGCGACAATGGAACGAGGCACACGGACTCCTGCTGATTGTCCCAACATTCAACAGACGCCTCGGGCTCAATTAATGAGCAGCTTGTGGTTGTAGATGCTTTGGCCTTTCCCCCAAGGGCTTTGCGTTTACCTACACTGGCTGTCAGTCTCGATACCGAACCCAACTTGATCAAATGTCCCTCCTAATTTGTTTAACGTTGATAGATTTCCTGCGGAAAGTAGGATGGTAGTTGATACTCACGATATGCTCTCGTGTTAAGTCTTGTCTGTGCCCGACGGCGCGCTGCGGCATCCTTTGTTCCAGTCCAGTCGTCACCTGTGGTTCTCGCCTACAAGAAATGAGCGAATCATGTCATTTTCAAAAATCGAGTCACAAGAACCTCAGCTAGTTGTGGCATCGAAGCCAGTTGGATGTGCGGTGCCATTAAACTTGTCGCTTGATTGGTGTCCATCATGGCCCGAGCTAATGTCCTGGGTCATAGTGAGATTGTTGGTGAATAATATAAGTTGGTCGAGGCCCGAAGGTCTTGCAATGCAGCCTGCTCACATAAATAGGTTTCATGGGTGTCACTGGAGTGCGGGTTTATTTACGCTTACTCCTTGGCAAAGGATGAGGCGCAGGTAGACAGTCTACTAGGAAACATGCAACATCATTTGTTGATGTTGCCATTTCGGACCACAAGTGGTCTAGCGTGATGCAACCTGCTCACATTGACTCTGGGGCAGAACGGGATTACGACTCCAGTCACATCGTCTTTGAATGGTGCTCCTGCCGAGCCCTATCATGTCGAGGGGAGTTCGGCATAGAACCGCTGACTCCATGCAGGTGGCTCACAAACATGGGATTTCTCCCACGACATCTGATTGCAAGAAATCTGACATGAACATGCAATCACTGATCTGGAAGTCATGCAAGTGGCTCACAACGCCCGGTGCTGCCGGAATGGCAATAACGTTCCACACTCAATTTCGTCACTCACGACAAGAACTATAAGAACCAGGACAAATTGACAAAAGCTTGCCTGGATGTTGGTTGGCAAGCATTGCAATAATCACACTTCAACGCCACACTACGCTGGAAATTTCTTTTCCAAAGATGGCGTTCCACCCAGACAGTCTCCCCGATCTCGAGGGCAAGGTATTTATAGTGACAGGAGGGAACTCTGGCATGTGAGTCGCTTTCTTTTTTTCCCACACGAAAATCGGTCAAGTAATAACAAAACTAAAGAGGCTACCACACCGTTGCTCGCCTTGTGGAACATGGCGCTCATGTCTACATGTGCGTCAGGTCATTGGAGAAGGGTGCACGGGCAATCGCTGAGATTAACGAAAAATGCCCCTCGGCGAACATTGACCTCTTGCAAATGGATTTGACGGACCTCGCCACCGTTGTTGCAGCCGCCAAATATTTCCTCACTCTCGAAACAACGCTGCATGGATTGGTCAATAATGCAGGGATCATGGCCACACCCTTCGAGATAACCAAGGATGGACACGAGGCCCAGTGGCAAGTCAACTACCTCGCTCACTGGGTCTTGACGGAACATATGCTTCCTTTGATGCTACAAACATCTAAGAATCTCGCCCCGGGCAGCGTACGCATCGTCAATCTTACTTCATCGGGCCACTTGGGAGCACCCAAGGGCGGGATTAACTTCAACGACCCATCCCTAAGAGAAGGGAATACTTGGACACGATACGGACAGAGCAAGCTTGCCAACATTTTGCATACAAAGTCTCTGCATGAGAGATATGGGCCCGGCTCTCGCAGTGCACGAAATGAAGAGGGCGAGATCTGGGTTACATCCGTACACCCTGGTATGGTCGAAACAAACATCGCAGCCCCGGCGAGGGAGTCACGGTCGATCATAATGATTGTTCTCTCATCCTTTCGAGTGCTTGGCTTCGTATGGCCAGCTGACAAAGGTTCTTGGAATAGCGTCTTCTGCGCGGCAAGCGAGGATATGGAAGCTGAACAAGCCGGTGGCTACTTGGAAATATTCCGGCGATTCGGAGAGCCTAGATGGCAGAGTAGCGCAGCAAAGGATGTGGGGCTTCTAAAAGAGCTGGAACAATGGACGAGGGGCGTGATGAAAAGAGAAGGATGGTCTGGGGAGTAACCGTTCCGTGTTGGCGTGGGCAGGATGTATTAACTAGTCCAGCACGAAGTACACACAGTCACACACGTGATGTCAGGCTCCATGGGCAACATTCAAACATGTACCGTGTTGTTGTCATCTCAATACTCAAAGTCTAGTACAGATTCTGAATTGAAGTTATTTGTTTCCTCATAGCGGAGATAGACTGAGTCTGGTCAGATGATAAAGATGTTGTGTATACATGTAGACACTTACAACCCAAGAAAGAAATTGACGCAACACATGTAGCTATCAGATGACAAGGTGGTATTTTGTAAAGGCCGAGACTGCGTTACCGGCTCTGTAAGTGGTAGAGATCCGGCTCGGAGTCGAATATCAATCAAGGTTAATTTGGCTGACCTAAGTGACTCTGACTACAATGTCTGGCGTCAAATTAAGCGAAGTCTAACTTGAACCGACAAGACGAAATCCCCCTTGAGTCATTTTAAGCTGCATATTGGTCGTATCTGCAGCGACTTGCATCTCCTGCAAGCTCATCACCGGCCCTGCAGCGTCCTTTGTCTTCTCATCCAGTCCGTTGAAAAGCGTTGCCAACATTGAGCTCTTCCAGGGAGGCCTATCGCTGAAGCTCGTTTGTATGACTGTCAAAGCAAGGAACACCGCTGTAAGCAACACCATCGCCGCTGGCAACGAAAGCCATGCCCAGTTGACGTGGACGCAGGTTTGTTGCTCCCACACAACGCCCTGCGCGGGGCCTACTCGGATACTCTTATCTCCATCGCCATTCCGCCAACGTGCTGTTATCGAATCAGCCAGGCCTCTCATGGCATGCTGCACAGTATCGCGAGTCGCATTGCCGCCGGCCCATAGATTTACCGACCAAAGGTTGCCTGTAGCCCTGCTCGTCCATGGATCCCACCAAAGTTCTTCGTTGCCGAGCAACGAAGAAATAACCGCTGCCAAGCCAGCTGTTGGGGCGTAGGGGATAGAAAAAATGCAATCTGAGGGCCACAAGGTGGTGTAATTCCAGTAATTGGAGGATTTGTTGGTGAGAACCTCTCTCAAATACCCCGATCCAACAATGGTACCAGGGCCTGTGGGAAATGCGATGATCGGTAAATTGTTATCTTGAGATGGGCCAGACAGTCCTTAGCATTCGTGCCAAGCCCCATTTCTGATGGTTCTGTTGGCGCGGAAAATGCTATGCGTGGCAAATGGAATAAGCTCGACATCCATACGCTGTGTTTCGACCACATATTCTACGAGAACGCCATTCGTGACATTGGAGCTCCAAGTCGTTACGGCGGGAAAAAATTCGCACTCAAAGGCCTTCATTGACTTTTTGGAAACGGTCGAAGCCATCATAAAAGAGATCTTCGTGAGGAAATTCGATGGTGTCCCATTTGAGGAGCGCCGTACACCCGACTGCATTACGTTGTTCGTAATGTTGTCGAGGGCTATGTCATAATCCAGCAAGCTGGCAGTCTTGTAAGTATAGGTCTGGTTATTGGAATTTCTGGTGGAATTCAATGAATGTGATATTTTGTCGCTGATGTCCGTACACTGGCTTTGTAGCGAAAGTGACATGAACGTGGCACCGTCTTCGGTAGCCGTGAATGTGCAGTTTCCCGTCCTACACGTGTAGCTGACGGCGGCAGAAACATTCGCAGGGGGGTCAAGTAGCCCTACGTATATGGCTAACTGCATTTGTGAGTCAATTGCAGGCGTGCCCGATGGCCGTCCCATAATACCATCAGTGTAGTTGTTTGAGAATGAAATTGCTCCAACCTCGCCGTGCGCCATCACTGAGCAGCTGTAGTAATGAACAATTTGTTGTGCAAAGGGGTCCACGGCCATGGCGAAAATTGTAAGAATGGCGCCGAATACGGCCAGATTCCGGCCCCTGAGGACGAAAATCAGGAGAAGGGATCCCCACGGGCCTACAACGTGGAGCACGTCAGTACATGGAGGCTACACCGTAAATGTTGGTTGGAACCGGAGATCATATAGTGCAGTCACTGGACCGAGAGAAATATGAGATGAGCGGACGAACCTCGACTTGCCATGTCCCACTGCGCGATGTGTTTTATAGGCCTTGGCTTTTCGTACCACAACCATTTCAACTGGCTCAAGCCCTCGGCTATCGGCATCATCAGGCACGCCTTTAAAATCGCGCTAAACACGGCAATAAGAGCGTTTATGGTGATCATCGAAGGCCACTTGGGTAGAGTTCGGTCTTGGTGGAGGAGAAGCGTAATGAACATCGCCGCCAAGGCAACGGTAGCAACGGCGATGCTTAGCACCTCCCACGCCCATAATCTATTCAATAGGCTGTCTCTGGAAGGAAAGATTCTCCCACGAGTTTCCGAGGCAGATCCATCATGGTCTTGAACTGGGGCGTATGTGTGCGAGCTGCCTTCTTTTACTGAGTTGTCGCCAGACCCATGAAGTCTCTGTGTTGATAGTCCAGAGTCTGATGGGCTGTTCTGTAGCTGGATGTACGTAACGGCTCGGGGTCCTCGAATTCTTGAGTCGTCCATTGCGAGAAAGAAGCAAGATAACCTTTAATATGGGATGGAAATCTCCCATGTGTCAATATCTGATTGTGTGAAGACGTCGATCTCGCCTTTTGTGCGTGGGCCGGAAGACTTCAACATCTGGAAGGAAAGAAGACGCTGCGGCCTATGCTATGGGACAGCAGGACCTTTACATGTCTCTTAAAGGCCCTCAAGACAGCTTTCCAGTATCACTAGCGCGGAAGATCATGCAAGGGATGGGACATAATGGACGCTTGAGGGCCAATAGAAGCCAAAGTTGTCGGGGACTTACGATGTTGATTTGGTGCACAGCATTAGACCCCCTCATCGACCAATGAAACATGCTACAGCGAATTAAAAAGGTACGGTCATCCCTGCTAGGTCTTACTGTACCATGAGATAGTACCCGCTTTCTCTTAATGCAACCCCTGTACATAGTAAGGTACCTTATGTGTACAACAAATTCCACCAGTGATATGGCTTTCAGCGCAAATGCAAGAGATCATGGACTAATTGCTTTTTGAGCAACTAGCATACTTGAACAGCAAAAGACGGCGTAAAGGGCTAGGGAAGTGGCCTGTCTTAAGATGGGATGAATTCTGCGATTGTCAACGTGCTCATAGCATGCCATCTCTGAATAAAAAGGGGTGTAATGGCAGGCTTGACTCACGATGTGAACATTACAACTAGTAGATTTACAGGAAATCGTTTGTTGAAACAGCACGCGTCTTTTTGTTCTAATTCCAGGGCATATAGCCTATAACATCTTAGTTCTTCACAGAGTGAGCTGGTAATATCAAAGACCATTAATCTCAGCCAGTGACGTTGCTTCTGAAAGTCAGTTGCGCCTCCCATATTTTCAATAAGACCCAAAGCTCACATGCCTACCTAGGTAGTAGTTTAGCCATCTTGCTATTTGAAGAGTTACTCTACAGAGCTTCAAAAATTTGACGAGAATAGCTGCACGCCTTACTTCCGCAGCAATGCACTTGCGCGTCTTATACCTAGATACGCTAGGTTCTTGAGTTCAGCATTAACGCGAACCACGCTCCTTCGCAAGAGGTCTGTTCTCGAGCTCTCCTGCCCAATGAAGCGCAGGTAGAGAGAAAAGAATTGCTGGTCTTGTAACTCACCGCCAATGACACGGAGGCGGACTCTCTTGGTGAGCCTTTCATCTGCGGGAATGGACGACGACAGTGAAACTACTGCTGCGAGAACGGGAGGGCAGAGAAGATGAGAAGCACACACTTCAGTGCATCCGCTGGAAGAGTGCCCCTCCTAGGCTCATTTGGTTTGTGACTTCAACTATGTATTGCGACTTGTTGCATTTTAATTGCTGCCACCTCTGCCGCATCTATATACTTTTGCTGCTGAAAGTCAGCACGATGTCCTTTGGCGGTCACCGGAAGCATGTTTTCACGGAAAGGCTGGCAGCTACCCAAATAACATGACCAAGAACCTGGGGCCGTTGCTCCCGGATCCTGCATACTGTTCACTCTTTGGTCGTGTGGCCGATCGAAGCTAGTCACAGTACTTTGAAGAAGCCGGTATGGAGAAAGCCTCGTGTCTAATTTCCCAGCTGTCTTGGCTTCAAAGCATTGCAAATTCCCTGCAAGGCTGGCGCCTATGTTACGGTTCTTGGTATGTCTTGAATGCGAGCTGGCACATCGCCGGCCTGTGTGCTTGGCGACAGCATCTCGCTCGCGCATTTCCCCAAAGGATCTCCGTATACGGCCTTTCACTTCCCTCCGACCTTTCCGGAATGTAATCTGACAAGGTAGTCTGACATTGACATAGTTCATGATGTTTCGGCCCTTTGGTGATCTGGCGAGAGAGGCACGGCACATCAGTTCACCTGTCGACTAATCAACGCCCGCACATTGGAGATCTCAATTGGATCGCCTAGTCCGCAACAAGAAAGCCATGCGTATTTGAGACCAACCTTAACCAACGTGCACGCACCCAGACCCGGCGGGACGGACGCACCGACGGCCGTCGGCAGTTCGCGGTGTCGTCCGATGCAAATTTCCTAGTCTTTCGACTAACATTGGCAAGTTTGAAGTACTAGGGATCAGCTGTGTGCGACCGCTGCTTATGCAGGAGGAAGGCATGCGCAGCGACGCCGACGGAGACAAGTCGTACAAAAACGGCTGATCCGCGTCTAAGTTGAGTGAAACAACGAAAGCGAAAGTCAATAAATTGAGGGTTGCCAGTTTAAACTCGCCTCCCCGTGGAATGGATAGTTTGGAGCCTATTTCTATCCGTGGAAACCCACCATTCAGACCAAAACCACCCGTGCGAAGCTCGTTTCTGGCATTTGACATGTTGTGACGGATGTTGCGGAGCCTCCCGTCGGAGTAGACCATAGCAACGAAAGAATCATACCAAGAATGGTTTCCACACCGAGAGCGTTGACGCTAATTGTCACTGCAGCTGCTGAACCAAGGTATAGAACTTGACCTACTCGATAAATTACAGAAAAAGTATTTTTGATGATAAGCTACTTCGCATCATTCATGAAATTTGGATACCATATGGAGGATCAGCAACCCGCCTGGAAAATGATTATCAATCAAGTCTCACATGATTCCTGGTTGCTATATTTTAAAGTAGCGACTTACTGGATCTGGGCTGAAAATAGCCTCATAATAGGGAGGTGTGTCACAAGAGTTTATATAGAAGCCCAATTTGAGGGAAAGCATAATGCATCATGCCCTGGAAAGCGTTCAACTTATACTTAGAACAGATGTCACCAAACTAACACGTCACAGATAGTACATGTGGTTTGAGATCTATAGCAAATAGCCAAGCAGCAGCTGCGTTGGGTCATCTGGGGACACACAGACCTGATACAGACCCAATACGTACAATCGGGAGTGCCAATGTGAGTTAACAGCATTCGCATCCCGGCGTACGGCTGAAAACTTAGATTTTCAACGCCGACACAGGGGGCTATGAGTGCGGCACAGAAGGAGATGTTGAAGAAAAAAAGTCGATCTGTGCACTCAAACCTGGGCAATACCATGAGGCAACCTGTGGGGTAGCCTCTCTCGGATGGGCTGCCTCATCATGGTATCTGGCCTCCGCAAGGCTGTAAGTGCTGATCCGTCACTGACACAATACAAAGAATTCGTAGAATATCTCATCGAAAGCCAGTCCAGGTCTCTAGACCAATTTGTGGCAGGAATTGAAATCGAGAATCTCATTCAATCAACAGACAGTTGTCACTACGCCTTGGTAGAAAGATTCCAGTATCATCTCACCATGGCCCTATCACCCCCTAATGCCAAACCACTGGAGAAAATCTTCCTCTTCGGCGACCAAGCTTACAGCACCCCCAGACGCGATCTCAAGCGCTTGCTAGACGATGAAGCCTTCCAACACACCTTCCCTGATCCCTCATCGCCCTTCTCCCTCTTCATTCATCGCTGCGGGAGTGCAATCCAGCGCGACCTGGCCCAGTTTGTCAACCCCATGAAGGTCAAACACCTATGCCCTTCCGGCACCCTGGCCGACATGCTCTTGCAGTGGCATTACCGTAATATTGGCTACTCCCACCCGCACTACTCCGAACGCGACGATGCCCACCGCTGCTTAGCGCTGGATATGGCATTGCTTGTCGCATATCAGGTGCTGCTATTCATTCGACATGTCGAATCTTCTCCAGCAGCGGAAAACTACGGGAACGCTACTGTCATAGGCACTTGCACCGGGGCACTGGCTGCTTCGGCGGTGGGGTGCAGTGCCGACTTAGCGGAGCTGGTCCCGCTGGGCATAGAGGCTGTCCGGGTTGCCTTCCGGGTGGGTCTGGTCGTGGATCGGGCGGCACGGGATACCGCACCAGCGACAGGCACGAAGCAGCCTTGGAGCATGGCGGTGTCGGCAGCGGACGAGCGCACGTTTCAGGGGATGCGAGTCTTCCTGCAGCGGCTCGCGGGCAAAGTTGGGAACACTGCCAGCAGTTGGTTGCAAAAGGTTGACAATAGGAAATGCGAGGCAAGAAAAGGGTCATACTGGGTGAGCGCATGGGGGCCGAACTCGGTAACGGTGTCGGGGCCGCCGGAGGTGCTAGCGGAGCTGGCGGACTCGGACGGGCTAGCGGTTCCCGGCGTGAGGATATTGCCGATACCGATATTTGGGCCGTTTCATAGCTCATTGCTCCACACGAAGGAGGATGTTGCTAGGTTGCTGGCGTTCCTGGACCCAGCAGTGGCGAGGACGCCTGCATGTCTGACGGTAATCTCGGCCTCAACAGGAGAGGCCCCAGAAGAGGCCATTGACTTCGTCTCACTAATGCGCACCGCTGTCGATGACATGCTTCTACGTCCGCTTCGCTGGGACCTCGTGCTACAGCGGTTTTGTGAGCACGCCGAGACGAGCGAGAGTGGCACTGGGTTGCCGGAGGTCATCTCGATCGCGTCGTCCGCGGGACAGTCTCTCAACACAGCCTTGAGCCAGGCACAGAAGGGCACACGAAAACCGCGCAAGGTAAAAGATCACCGCCTGGAGAGTACGACAATTCACCGTGTCGTAACAGAGGCAGACTTGATGGTGGGAGACGGGCTATACCTGGTAACGGAGGCAGATCTGGCGAGACCGGATCTGAGAGAGGCAGTTCAGGGGCATTTGGTAGAGGGAAAGCGGCTATGTACGCCGGTGAGTTTTCATTAATGGTTCTGAGTTGATCGAGAACGGCGCTGACGTAGACAAATGGTAGTCTGTCTTTGCTGACATTGCCATGACGCTTGGAAATTACCTTGTTGAGATACTGAAGAACCACGAAAGGAAACATACGCTCGGAGCTCATAAGCAGCCCGCCCAAACGCATGAATATCTCGTCACTATTGCTGACTTGAGTGTCAGCAAGGCGTTAGTTGCTGGCAACAGCGGTCCGGGGTCGCAGCTGCTACAATGCCATGCATACGCTGACTGGACTGTTCGTACTGCTCGGTGCAAGTTCGCCGTTGTGAGCGTGAGTGTTCCTGCCTAAGCTCCTTACAGAGTCATGGAGCATAGTCTGACGGAATTGATGACAGCGCTCTGGCAAGCCCCAACAGCACGCCGAATGCACCATTCGTATAACCGACGTCTCCATTCTATCCCTTTTTCAACAATACTCTTCCGGCGAATCTCATCGTATCAATGTGTCCTCTCTGCGTTCCCGGCCCGGCACCACTCACATCTCCGGCAGCATGGCTTACAGGGTGGTCTCCTCTCTAGCCGAGTTCCACCGCAATCACCGACTCGTTCAATCTCTGGTGCTTGACCAGCACACACATGAGATCGCCGCCCTCGTCCGTTTCCCCGGCGATCTTTCTGGTCATGGTGACTACACTGCGCACCCAGCGATTATCGATGCCTTTACGCAGCCAGCTGGGTTTTGTCTCAACCTTGACGACGCGACCGATCTAGAGCACACCGTTTACATCAACCACGGCTGGGAGGATATGCTCCTGTTCGAGGCAATCGACATGGGGCTTGAATACACGGTGTATGTGCGCATGCAACAAGTGGGCCGGACACGGAAGTGGACGGGTGACATCATTGTCCTTCGCGAGGACAACATCGTGGCGGCTTTCCTACAATACTCCGTGAACGCTTTCCCCCGGCGCGTGTTCAGCAATATGCTGAGCCAAGAAACCAAAATAGCCGAGAAGGTGGCCACAACGTCCTCAAGGGTGCTGCAAACAGCCGTGCCGTGTAGTCCGCCCCAGACGCCGAAGCCTCCGAAGACGCTCAGAATACAGACAAAGCCCGCGGGTGGGGCGGGCCAGGGGATCTTCCCTCCAAGCCCGTTGTCACCAGATGATATGAGCAGGAAAGGGCCGTCTGTATCCCCACAACAAAACCAACAGTGGTTGTACGGTGGCGACTCGCCTGCGATAGAGACTTCTTGTAATGCGACACCACGTAGCTTCGACACGTCCCTTACCATCCCCGACGTTCAGACACAGGACAAATCATCCACGATCGCCATTCCCCCGTGCAAATCCTTTATCCTCCAAGGCTTCCCAAAGACCGCCCACACAATTCTCTTCCTGTTTCCTGACGGCTCCGGCAGCGCTACATCGTACGCTTCTCTTCCGCCCATTGGTGTTGGCGTCTGCGTCGTCGGCCTAATGTGCCCGTTCCTACGTGGCGACATGGCCACGATGGCGTGCGTGCCGCTCGACCGGCTCTTAGGCGAGGGCTACCTACCTGAAATATTGAGGCGGCAGCCGCCGTCACCTCAGAAAGGATATGTGCTCGGAGGCTGGTCTGCAGGCGGGTCGCTCGCGTTTCGGGCCGCACAAATGTTGGGCGAGAGAGGTTGCAGGGTCGCGAAGCTGGTGCTGATCGATGCGCCGCCGCCTCACAACGGGATGGATAGGCTGCCGAGGCATTTTTATGAGTATTGTGAGCGCTTGGGTGTTTTTGGCGGCTGGGTTGAGGGTAAGGGCAACAGTGACTTGCCAGCGTGGTTGATACCGCACTTCGAAGGGACAATCGGAGTGCTCGAGAGATACTGCGCTACGCCATTGGTAGTGCCACTGGGACAAGAACTGAGAGTAGACGTGATCTGGGCAGGGGAGAGCCTGGTTGACCGGCCGGGGGCGCCGCCGCTATCACCACATCCGGATGATACAGAGGGAATGAAGTTCTTGACAGTGCAGAGGAAGGATTTTGGGCCGAACGAGTGGGTGAAGCTGTTGCCAGGGGCAGATATCATATGCCACAGAGTTGAGGGAGCGCATCACTTTTCGTTGATGGTAAGTCTGCGTCTGGGCCCATCTCAGAATTTCCCTTTCAGTTTTAAATCTTCGTTCATTTGCTGATGGAATCCACTCAGAGAGAGCCATTTGTGTCGCGACTAGCACAGTTCGTGAGCGAAGGACTTCAACCTGTGCAGGGGACAGTTGCGCCCCGCAAATGGACGCAGCATGGCCAGTGATACGTTTGTTTTGGCTTGATCGACTCAATGCGAGTTGTTCGGGCCCAGAGATGAGTTTTCTGGCCCGCAAGACGACCGCAACTTTATTCAGGGTGATGGCTACGATTTCTTCATACATATTTAATGTAAGCAGGATAAGTTACCTTCACCTCCTTCCCTGTGTATGCTTTTGCTGTCAACAAGGTCATCTGTTTGTAGATGATGACTTGTCCGTCGATTTCTTTATCACTGTCGCTTCCGTTTTAGTATGCATGAGGTGCACCTTCGGAAAACAACTTCCAGTCTTCTGATGATGTGAAGAGTCCTGATCGACTCAAGTTGCCGAATTTCAAACCATTACCACTTGCGTGTGATGGGGTGGTGCATTTTCTTTCCTACCCAAAAGGCTTTGCACTATTGGCTGTACGAGGCTGGAAATATGTCATTTACCTCACCACACCGTTCTGGAACACACTTTGCTTGTACGTTCGGCGAAACCATCATTCTGAGTGAGGTATTATGAAAGAATCCCATTATTGTCAGCAGATCCAAACAATGCTGTGTGAGCTTTGGAGGGATGACGTGAAATGAGCGCGCCACTAGTGCCTTCGAACTAACACCCCTTACTGTGGAATAGTACTAGTAAACATGCTCGTATGACGCCGTTCTTTTGGTAAACTGGTAAATTACTGTGAAGGCAGTTTGGCGAAATTGTAGGACGTGTCAAGCTAGCGACAGGACACTCTCACAACTCTGATTTCTGTACGCCAACCTAGGTCACGCAAGGCGATCTAGGTTGTGGAGTGAAATCCACACGTTGCTGATCAGCTCCTTGAGCTCAAGTACTCATAGAAAGTATACAACTAGGTGAAACCTGGTCGAATAGACTAATTTCGCCCGGACACAGCTCTGCCCCTTATCCGGCTGTGCTGTTAGGGTTACATGTTAACTTCACAGTAGCCCTGCACGGAGTCTTCCGTGGTAATGTTATCAGATAACTTTGACATAATTCATCTGAACTGCGAGAGGCGATTCCTTGACACAACCTTTGGGTGGCACGGCTTTGACAGCCTCGCAATTGTCCGAGCGCGTCGGGATGTCTCATCCCAAGTCATCAACGTGTATCCCGCAAAGGGCTCATGAGTATTTGCCGAACTTTGCGTTAGCCACTTGCATAGATGGTGAGTTTCAGTGCGCCGATCTAATTAGTGTCTCATCTGAATGTCTAGTGTTCGCAAGCCCACCAATCTCGGCACCCGGGGCGGCTTTCATCAGCCCCATCAATGGATACAACGCCGCCACTACCCAGCTTTCTTAAGTTCACTTACAGCTGCCGCGGGATACAATTGCATTGGTTCGCTGATTATGGTGTTAACCATGGTGCAAAAGCATGCGTGCGAGGGTTGCACTAATAACTCTAAAACAACATGAACCAACCCCCGGCCAACACTAATAATGGGCCATGTTTCCGGAGACTGCAAGTACATGTGACGCGAACCAGACCTAAGGTAACTCTCAACCTGAATTGAGAGGTGGTGACTTGCGGAGATTTGCGACAGACATTCCGCATCAGGTTGCTTTTGCAAAAGTGGCAGTCGTGTTAGCGAGCTACCTCGCTTTCGTGTCGCTGAAGATTTCACTGTAGACTACAAAGCTGAAGTACTTCCTCTTACGGAGATTAATGCGCGCGAGACGGACCGCTTGAGGAGAAATCCTAACCATGGGTTTGTTCCAATACTCCCAGATTACTATGTTTGCTTCCTAGATAAGTAGCACAGGCGGTGTGCAATCTACATAATTATCGTCGCTTGACATGTTCACCAGCTGCAACATCATTTGCTGTCACCATTCAAACACCTTTTTTCACGACGTATCATACCTCATAAACCATGGCTCAGATAATCCGTCAATCGGCTGTCACATCATTGATCCAGCCGTTGAGCTCGGGAGCCTCACAGAAGAGTCAACACACCCGCTCGTCGATGCTTGCCCAACTTCATGGCCAGCGAATACGTATACCAGACCTTGGAAAGATGATGGAGCATTGGACCAAAGAAATGAATCCACACGCCAACACGGTGGAGAGCAAAGTTACGAGTATCATAGAGAAGTAAGAAGATCCACGGAATGTCAGGAAGAGCATTTCAAAGCCTGATTAACTTAACTAACAGCCACGCCATAAACGAATCCGTCCGAGCTCGCCTTACCAAAGCCAAATTGGCCGACCAGTTAGCGGGCTGGTATCCCTTCGCAACTTGTGATACTATGACAGCTCTTACATCCTTTCAGGTCTGGATGTTCATCATCGACGACCTTCTCGATCAATACTCCTTACCTCAAAGATTTGACTATGCGGCTTTGCAGATTCTACTTGCCGACTGTCGCGACTTCATTAAACAGAGTCTGGGACTCTCGCAGAAGTGTGATAATGATGGATACGAGTATCGTGATCACGATGCTGTCACGTCTTTCAAGGAGTATGCGGGCGCCGTCATGAAGACATTTGGCGACAACCATGCCTACCGCTCGCGAATCGCGCGAGAGGCTATCGCTACTCTTGACGGCTACCGTCATGAGGCTATGAATCGACATCAAGGTCGGGTACCATCTCTTGAGGAGTATTTAGGTTATCGGGCAGCATCATCCTGCATAATGCAGGTGGTTGTCAATTTCGAATTCGCCAACAACGTCCACATGCCAGAAGAGGTCATGAAAACGCCAGAAATGTGTCGACTGTACGAGTCTGCCGTGGCTATATGCTTCATCTTAAACGATATTGTCAGCCTCCGAAAAGAGGTAAAAGAAGGATTTGTTGAAAACCTTGTGGTTCTTCTTGCTGATGGTGACGTGCAAAGAGGGGTTGATGGTGCCGCGGCTCGCATGCAGCTGGAGGTGTACGCCCTTGATGATGCTGCCGAAAAGGCTACTCGACGGTTCAAAGGCACACCTCATGAGAAAGACATCGAAGTTCTCGTCAACAACTGCAAAAACATGTGCAGAACCAGTTGGCTCTGGAGGTGTGTTATTTGTGATCTGATCTGAATACTGCTGACAATCTGCGACAGTGTGCGGACTCCGAGGTACTGCCTTGCTGATATCACCCCGGATGCTGAAGGAGGTTGGGTCTTTGTAGTTGACGCAATGGCATGAGTACTTGTTTCTACACAGTTGAATTGGGTAGCTTTATAAAGAACGTGCGATTGCTCCGCACTTGATTTCATGATATTGTCAAACGTGGTATTCATAATGAAGTCTCCATTCGGCAAACTAATGGCAGACACGCTCGTTACACGCTCGTTGAGGAACCTTATGATATGACCAGAAACATCTCAATATTTCAGCTCATAGGAGATGCGGGTTATATCTCAACAACTGGGAATTATCCCTTGAAAGTGTGCTACAGGTTAAAGCAGTTTGAAGTTTATAGTTTCGTATATTTAAGAAGGTGGCGAATGCTTGACCAAGCTACATATAAGCTGCCCAAGGCTGCCTGAGTTCCAAAGCTAAGAGCATTCATCTATCTCTATACATCTCCAGTCACTAGGAAGAGAGATGATGCACCAGGGTAGGGCCTGTGCATCTACGTGTCGGTCCGTCGGACGATGGTCTCGAAGCCTCTGGTGCTACTACTGCGGTTGGACGAGTCCAGAGTCGTAGTGACGGCCAATTTGATTTTGAAATAACCCTCATTCTTGATAATGGCGACATGTTCAAGTTCGGTACGCCGCGAGGCCTGTTGGAGACGAATGGCACGTTTCGCGACATGTGTGACAGCACGGGAGAGAGAAACATTCGGGCAGAGCATGATGAGACTGTGCGATTGACTGCGTCGGGCATTCCTTATGCCATCTAGATCAGTGATAACGGCAACTTCCTAGACGAAGATCTAATCACTAGTTGTGGGTCATGCAGCATTGGATGCCACGGTCACAAAATGAGCGTGAGATTACATGTAAGCTGAAGCGAATGCAAGGATGAACAAAACCAACCCAGTAACTATGTGAATCGCAAAATCTCCAGCCCAAACCCATGATACTATTCCCGGCCGTATTCGTTCAACACGAAGCTTAAAACACAAACCCATTAGTTGAAGCCGCTGAAGTTAGGCCACCACGGCTTCGGCCAGACATCGCCAGGCTTGAAGTTGCAGGCCTTCCAGTGATCGACGCCAAGCCCCTCGGGTTTGGTCTTCTCCCCGGTGCAGCTCTTCTCCTTCTCCTCGCCGTTGATCTTGATGGTGGCGTCGGCGATGCCCATCCCGGCTCCCATAGAGATTACGCGGGACTCGATCGTCACTTGCCAGCCGAGCTCCGGCCCAGTGCCGTCGTATGACATGCCCATCTTTGCCTCGAAGCCCTTCCCGACACCCAGCGCATCGTAGGACCCCCAGTTGATCACGCGGTTGCACGCGCTGTCGAGGAGGAACGCGACGCGGTCGCCGTTCTCCGAGGTAATCCCGCCCTCAGGGTCGAAGGCGAGGTTGTGGCCCACGTAGCTGAGGAGCATCAGCTCGTCCTCGGCCGGGCGGTCCTCCGCGCACCGCGCCTGGGGATCGAAAGACGCTCGCTTTTGGACCTCTCTCGCCTCTCTGTGATACGTCAGTTCTCTGTTTGGGCTGCGGAGGTGGCGGGTGGGCTTACGGCTCGGTCCGGGTACCTTGCGGTAGGCCGGAGACCATAGTGGCCAGTAGAACGAGTTGGGAAAGGGCTTGAGTGGCGTGCATGGTGAATAAGTGGACAAGTTGTTCAGTAGTTGAAAGTTTGCTGGTGTAATGGTTGGGATTGGTTTTCATGTATGATGAGGCGTGAACTGCTGATGAAGCACAAGACAAGAATGCGATTAACTGCGTTGCAGAGTATCCTACTTATAGTTTTCACCTTGGTTTTAGATTACGGCCAGAAACATACCATCCAGCTCTTGTCCAGACTGCCATCTGCTTCTCTGGGACCTCCGCAGGCCAAGAATTGACTGGCCGTGATGAGGTCGCATATCCCAATTTGGAGATCTTGGCATACGAATTGTCAAGTTCCTATTCTTACACAAGGCAGCAAGGAAATAATCCTACGATGGTTTATCCTGAGTTAGGAGAGCTTCAATCAATCGATGGCGGCAACTTGGCAGTGGCTGATTGCCTCCTTGGCATGATGCAGTTAGGATTAGACACTGCCTGACTGATGGGACTTTCGGCATCCAGAAAGCAACTTCATAGAAAGCTACGTCTGCATAGAAAGCGATTTGGCGTCTGCCTATTTTTCCTCAGACAGGATGGAGGTGAGCGTCTAAATGCCGCCCGTGTATTGATCGGCGACCCGCAACGCATGGAAATGATGGGGCGCAGTACATGGGACTTTGGTGCAAGCTGAGAACTTTGGTGACCGCTGCACCCAGCTTGAGCCCTGCGTTTAGGCTGTCGTTCCTTCAGAAGCCTTGGCCGCTCCACTGATTAACCTGCTCGAATGTGTTCAACGCTCGAGTCAGCTGGTGTAGGTGTATGCCAAGAGAGGCTGACTCTGGCCGAATCAGAAATCATGGCGACATTGCACCTAGCGACTGTGTATCATTGAAGTCTTGAAACCTGTATACAGCCTGTTGCCTAGATTGCACTGAAATAACCGCTTGCTCTTCTTGACTGCTTCTATTTTCCTGCCTGGCAGATGTGCGAATGACACCGTCATGTGATCCCTGCAAAAGTGACGAAACGACATGTTAAGTATCAGATCATGTCTCTAAATGAGAGGCATCCATCAAAGTGATCAAAATGGTTCGGACCCGGTGCGCATGTATCACGAATACCTGACCTTTCAGCGAGCAGCCCGTGGTTGTCTTGAACGATGCCTTGGGCCACTAGCTGCCGGTAAAACAACCAGAGGTGGGTCAGTTTGGAAGATGACGGCGTCGGGGAGATCTTTCAAGGCGCCCGCTATGCCGGCATTTGAGCATGGGAGACAACACGGCGGATCAAGACCACGAGGCGCCTGATCCTGCCGCAGGGCTCAAATAATTTCGACTTCCTTGACGAGTGGCTCTTTAGTGGCGACTTGTTGCAGAAGCCATATACAGCTTTACCACCCGTATTAGCTGAGTTGGAACGAAATATGGCTTACATCGCCTCGGCTTGGTTTCATGCTGCTGTGGTGTGCACGTCATGTATTACTTTAGATAGTTACATCAAAATTGCAATCTTTCGCCCTCATCCAAAACCTCATGGGCGACATGGCTGACAGCGACTGAACGATGTTCCCTAAAGGCGCTACGCACCTGTCGTCGCTATTTGTGCGTTTGGGAGATTAGAAAGGAAATGGAGGTCTTGTGAATGATGAGACTGATTGATGGAGTGTGAAGTAAGTGCCCCTAGCCAGTCTCTCGCAGAGACGGTTCGACCTGATGCAAGTAATTTCTGCGCAGTGTTTCGGGGTAGGAATGAATGCAGACAGGAAGGAGGGCGTACGTACGGATAGCAGGGGGCGGCGTTACTGGCGGGAAATTACCCTTTAGACGTTGACCTTGTGCAGCAACTTTGCGGTTGGCATAACTATGTAGTCCTCTAGACTTTCTAGGAACAAAATTGTATTACAGTCTAACAAGCAAGACCATCAAACAGTGAACCTGGAAAACTAGAATGCGCCCTGGCACCAAAGGGTTCTAATTGAACCTGAACTCCAGGTCATGGTCTCCGGAAATCTGATCCGTCGGGCTGATGATGATTTGCACAATCCGCTTCCCAACATCGTACTCGTCCAAGAGCTTCTGCGTTCCGCCAAAGAAAGGCGTGTTTTCAAGCTGAGACCATGCGGTTGCAGCAGCGCCAGTATCCGCCGAATTGATAACCACTGTTTCGTCCTCCTCGCGCCCAAGAGTATCGTACACCTTGCGAATCTGCTTAGATGTTTGCTTATTCACGATGCCTTTGCGCCGGATGGCCTCAAGGTCGGCCCGCCTGACGTTTGGCTGTATGTCCCACAACTCCATTTGAATGTCGCGCAGCTTGTATCTCTCGCTCTCGTCTCGCTCTTCCCATCCATTATATGCGGCATATACCGTGATGACTTTGTTGCTGGTATCAATCCCGATTATGTCAACGGGATCATCGCCGTCATCATACGATTCGGTGTGCACGTAGTATCTCCCGCTTGAGTAAGACAATGTGTAGCCCTTCTTCTCCTGAAGCAAGGTTAATAAGCAATAATCACACAGCCGTAACCATTCATTATCTGAAACGTACAAGATACTACAAAACTGATGTTAGCCGAGTGGTGAGCAGGGCGGCAATAACAATAGGGAAACTTACATCGCTCTTAGTTGGGGCCTGGGCCAAGGAAAATTGCCCAAAAATGAGCGCACACAAAATCCACAAAAGCCACTTGAAGTGCATATTGACAAGTATGAAGAGAATGCCAGCTACAGTCTCAAACAAGTGAGAAGGACCAAAGGTCTGGTGAAATATACAACTCTGATGCCCTTTACAGAAAGCATTAGCCACTGCAACCGAGGTGACCTATATATGTTTTTCAACTTTTAAATTCACCAAATTCAACCTTCTCACTGTTCATCTCAGCCTGGAAAGAATTAGTGATTAACGTTCGCCAAGATACCTTCTGCATTTGATTCTTAGTTCGCACGGAAATGACCGTCAGTGTCGCTTGGAACCGGAAGTGAGTCACTCGGGTGCACCGAGAACTTTGAAATGTGGTCTTGAAGGTCTTGTAGAAAGGCTAAGTCCCAGACATCTTTCCATAGTTAACTAATAAGTTGTGATAAATAGGAAGTTGCAGGGATGTGGGTTGATTATCCCACTCCTGCGCCGTGCGGCGGAAAGTATCCGGACCTTGGCTTGGCATACGGACAATCCCGAGTAGCCTGAGAGAATAGACACCGCGCCCCATTAATCTAGACTGAGTTTGAACGGCGCAAACCTAGCAGCGCCTCGGGGAGTTGGAGTTCTTAGACATATGTTTCCATCTGAAGGATATATACCCATAAACGCCCCGACACCCCCAGACCATCCCATCGCCGCAGCATATTGATTGAATATATCATCCATACAGTCTTTACCAAATCAACACGTTCATCTCTTGCGTTGCAAGAAGACATTTATTAGACTACCGGACACAACACTCCATTTTTTCTTACCGTCATTGACCATCTACTCATCTTCACAATGATGAAATCCAACGTCATATACGCCAGCATTTCCCTCTTTTCAATCTTCCTCCAGCAAACATCCGCCTGCAGACAGGCCATTGTAACGTACTCCACGGAGTACGAGTGTGACCTCGACCACTTCGACACTGCCATCGCCGAAGACTGCAAGAAATTGGCCGAAGGCATCGGCAAGCAGGGAAAGAAGTTTGCGGAACCTCCGGTAGTCGACTCGGTGGAGTGCCTGGAATGTGATCCAGACGGTGAATCAAGGAAATGCCGCTGTCTTCTGAGCGCATGGCGATTTCGCGATTGGGAGCCCGAGCCGGCCAAGTTTGATGATTTTCAGTACGAATACTGGAGGCCCATGGAGAACGGAAAGCTTGATGTCAGTTGCGATAAGTAAAGGGTACTTGCGGAGATCGTTCAAGTGGTATATGGGTCGGTGATTTATTAGATAAAAGTATTTGTCAATCTTGATTGAATTCCGGTCAGAGTTTGTCGTATTACTCACCTGCTCCTCACACTTGAAACAACTTCAGTTTTCACTCCTGTGCGCAAAAAAACAGGAAGAGGCTGGATGTGATTTTAGGCTAAATCCTTCTTAGAGTGAAGCCTCTTGCTGGTAAGAAGTAAGCCTTATTTGCTGACCAAGCTTTCTTGGTATTTATTGCGAGTTATGCACCACATAGATCATGCACTCTTAGGTGCATGTATGCATCAAATCACCCATAGCTGTTGTAGGTTATTGCAGTTGGAACATGTTTGCGTAACCCTAACCCAAGACTCCAGGCACGGCATTGTCCCGCGACAAAGTGGTTTTTCGAACACGATAATACGTGCCTTCCAGCAAGACTTGCACTTGACTTTACGGCCGGACGATGTGTGGCTGGATATCCTCGTGCAGATCAGTTTCTTCGTCAATAGCAAAGGGCGCGCCGAATCGCTTCGCGACAGGCTTGTGGAGCACCAAGACCGCAGACACCTCGTGATAGACGCTTGACCGGTAAGTCTAGCCACGGTCGATATCGGCAATGTCGTACATCAAATGATCGAACTCGTCGAAAGCAGCCTGCGAGACCCCAAGATAGCGACGAGACTGCTGCTCGAGTTCAGCACGCCAACTGAGAATGACCGGGCGACCGCCGCTATAGCCTTCTTAGGTACCATGCAAAATTATTTCACCTACGAGTTTTGGGTTGGGTGCGGCTTCCCTTCGGTAACGCTGATTGGCGACCGAGAGGACTGGCTTAAGATTTCAGAGGGTCTGGACGTCTTGTCATCGCTCGGTGATGAGGCCGTTCCATGGTCCGTCTGTTTGTCTAAAGTCCTTGAGTATATGGTGGCAAGCTTCGACTGGCTGTGGGATGAAGATGTGAAGTCCTTCTGGATGTGTGCGGTCTATGAGTCTGGGAGAAACGGCTTTGGGGCAGTGGTCACCTTGACTGGATGGCTGACTGCTTTCTCGTGGTGGGACCCTTCTAGTGACCGCTAGAGGACCTTTAATAGCAGAAGCCTAAGGAGGCAAAGTCTCACTTAGGTAGAGTAGAGTTCCCCTTAAGGTTAGGGTAGTAGGTGTTACAACCTGTAAATAAGGATAATAGCTAAACAGCCTACTTAGGCGTTAGGTAGCTAGGATAAGATATTTATACTATAAGATTATAGGAATAATAGGGACTTACTTAGTATAGAAGAACTATAATATAAGTTATATAATAATAAAATAAAGAAATAATTAGTAGAGTATAAGAAAGAACGTTTAGTAATTAGTTAGTAGGACTAACTAATTATAATTACTTATATACTTAAGTAATTACTTTTAAGTAAATAAAGAATACTATTTAGGACTTATATATAGAATAACTTAAACTTAGTTTATAGTTAAACTTTTATAGCTCTTTAGTAATTAACTTAGTATTTATCTTTAGGATACTTTTAGCTTATTTTTACTATAAATTACTTATTAAACTTAAGACTAATTACTTTAGTTTTTAAGAATTAATCTATTATAAACTTATAACTTATAATTTAAATTATAACTTTAATATATTATTATTATATATTAATCTTTAGCTTCTATTAGTAAACCTAATAGTTAGGAGTCTAATCCCTAAACTAAATTTGGTTTGATAATTAGTTAGGATTAGTTAAAAAAATCTGCGCACAATCCTAGTTTCTTATTAGAAAAGGTATAATACTAAAAAAATAGTTCGCCTATAGTAAAAATAGTCCTTAAGATATATTTCCTTCTTATAAGTAACCTTATATATAATCACATATTTATTTCTTAACTTAAATTATATAATTTAGTATAGTAACTAGATTCCTACTTTAGAAATAGTTATAATACTCCTTTAGCTTAAGTATTAATAAGTTATTATAACCCTATATAATAGCCTTAGATATATATATATATATTTATAATACTTCTAATCGTATAAACTCTAATACCTAACGTCCTAATATTTATAATACACGCTTTTAGAGAGCTTTAGCTACATTATAATTATAAACTACATCTTCTATTATTTTTTCTAGATTTTTTCTATCACTTAAGGTATAAAGGGTTAGGTTTTAAGAAAAATAATAAATATTAAGTACTTAAAACTTAAATTTTAATATAAAGTATACTTTTCTTAAAATTAATTATTTAATATTTTATAACTATAATATAATAAAGTATTTTAATAAATATATATTATTTCTCTTTATTAATAAATTAAAATAACTTTAATTTTAATAAAGCTTAATATTTAAAAAAATATAATTAACTTATTATTTAAATATTAAAAGTAAATAAAACAATACACTCTATACCTAAGCCCTATCTTTTAATCACTAAAAGCAATTAAAATAATATACTCTATACCTAAGCCCTATCTTTTAATCACTAAAAACAATTAAAACAATATACTCTATACTTAAGCCCTATCTTTTAATTACTAAAAGTAATTAAAATAATATACTCTATACTTAAATTCTATCTTTTAATTACTAAAAGTAATTAAAATAATATACTTTATACTTAAACCTTATCTTTTAATTACTAAAAGTAATTAAAATAATATACTTTATACCTAAGCTTTATCTTTTAATTACCTTTCTTCTTCTTCTTACTTATCTTATTTAACCTCTATAATATCTTTCTCCTTAATACCTCTTATAAACGCTAATAATAATAAATTTAATACCTCTTTTTTTCCCTTTCCCTCTTATATCTACTATAAAGCTTATATTACTTTTAAGTTCTTAACTTTAACTTTATCTATAATATTTTTTTTTACTTTTTTATAAAGATCTTATAAAAATAGTAATCTTTCTACTAAAGTATAATAGACTAACTTTATCTTTTTCTTCTTTTAAGAGCTAAAAGTCCTATAATCCTTTCTACTTTTTAACTATTTATATTATAACTTAATATTCTTAAATAAAAACACTAGAACGCCTAAACTAAAAACTTTAATAAGAATTCTAAGCGTAATAAACTTATAAATTAAGTTTATAAACTTCTTTCCCTCACTTAAGCTAAGCTTCTTTATAAAATAAATAGCTAAGCAGCTATTTACCTCTTTCTCTTATTAAGTACTAAAGCTTTCCCTTTTTAAGAAATCTTATAGCTTAAGTAATTTAAGCCCTTTCTCTTAGAAAATACCTCTTAACTCTATCTACCTCTTCTATAGCTTATATTACTATATATAGATTTATATCTATATAGTAGTAGTTTTTATCCTTACTAATTTATTAATAATACCTTTTTATTACTTTATAAAAGAAGCTAGTTATAAGTATTAAGCTTTATTAAGCTTTTCTATTAATCTTTTAGCTTTTTATACTATATTACTTAGTGAGGATATAGCTTTAATACTATATTTAGCTAGTAAGTAATATAATTAATCTTTAGAGGTAGCTCTAAATATTTAATAAAATATAAGCTTCCTAATATAATAATAGTTATCTTCTATAACTTTAATCTTATCTCTCTATTTTAGCTCCTTTATAATATCCTAGAATATAGCTTAAGACTAAAATAATTTTCCTAACTTATCCTTCTCTTCTACTTAAATCCTAAAAGCTTTAAGTATCCTTAAGGCCTATAAAGTCAGCTATAATCACTTAAGTAGTTTCCTCTATAGTGATAACTAGCTCTTAGTTTCTCCCTCCTCCTCTATTTTACTTATCTTATTATTAGATATTTTATCTTTTTCTAAAACCTTATTAGGCTTAATATCTATATTATCTAAGTATATATTATTATATTGCTCTCTAGAGTTTATAAACTTATCTACTATAGATAAATTATTAGTAAAGTTAGCTATATTATTATATTATTAAAGTTTTAAGCTATTCTTTTAGTACTTCTTAATAATTCTTTAGACCTAGCCCTCTAACTACTATATATAAGAAAACTAAAAAAGACCTAACTAAGGAACTACTTATAAATAATATCCTAACTATACCTTAAACTCTCTAAAAATACTACTAACTTTATAATATAAACTATATATTTATTTATCTTTATTTAGCAGTCTAAGTTATATTTAAATATAATAATAAATTAGTAAAAACGCTTACTCTTATATATAGCTTTTAATAATATAGCTTTTATCTATAGAGGTAGCTTAACTATTATTATAGTTTTATACCTCTTACTTAGTAATACTAATTATAGGTTCTTTAATAACTAAGCCTGCTTTAGGCGTTACTAGCTGTTAAATATAATATTATCAAAATAAATAGCCTTCTGTTTTAATATTATCTCTAATAGATTATAAATATAAGCTAAATTATAAGAAGATAGACTAAAGTATTAAAAAATAGAGCAAAAAGTTAAGATAGTAGCTACACTACCTTATATAATATACCTCTAACCTTTAAATTGCTTAATATACTTAAGGATATATATTTCTATTACTAATATATATTTTTAGCTTTATTAATATACTAATCTATATAGAAATTTAAGCCTATTTGAGATTTATAAATAGTAGAACCCCCCCTATATATAATTTTATAAATCTTAAATAGCAGATATCCTAGATATACTAACTGGAATAAATAACTTTAATAATTACTAAACCTAGATAAATATATAAGATACTAACTACTTATAACTTATAGTAAGATATAATATAACACCCTTATACCCCTCCTTTTATAAACTAATAGTAATATAATATTCTATACTAAGATAAGGGCTAAATAATAATCTAATAAAGGGATAAAATAATATATAAGGGGTAATATAAGTAGGTATAGCTTAAAGCTAAGGTTAAGGTATAAGTATAGAAGGGGATTATAAAGGTATCTTTATCTATAAATTAATAAATAAAAGCTAGATATAATAAGTAGAAGCTCCCTATAATACTCTTTAGCTATATATAGAATACTATAAGAGATAAGATATAGAAGTATATATTTAAAGATAATAAAATATTATTTAAGAGTATAAATATAGATATAAATTAATATATAAACCTTTAGCTCTACTATAAAGTAATTAAGGAGATCACTAAGTTAGCCTACCTACTTTAGTATTATTATCCTAAAACTTATTTAATATATATACTTCTTAAGATAGCTTCTCTTACGCTTCGCACTAATATTAATAATTTGGGTTAGGGTTACCTAGGGTTAGGGTTAGGGTTAGGGTTAGGGTTAGGGTTAGGGTTAGGGTTAGGTATAAGGTAAAGTAAAATTTATCGATATCGTAAT
>JAKMWQ010000225.1:0-89478 GCA_025328335.1 Colletotrichum sp. SAR 10_65
GGGGCAGGAGCGGGCGCGGGGGCCTGTTGGGGGGGGGGACGCGGGGCAGGTGCGGGCTTGTTTGTGTTGAATCGCGAGTTTGCGAGGCCGCGGGGTGCGCTCGGCGCTTTGGCGGGAGGCGGAGGAGGCTTCTCAGCTGCGGCGGGTTTCGGGGGAGCAGGTTCGGGTTTGGGTGGCTCGACGGGCGGTGTCGCGACGGCGGCGGGAGGGGGAGGAGCAGCGGCGACTGTCTCTACGGGTTGCGAGTCTGCCACTGGCTCGAAGTCGTCGAAGAAGAGGTCATCGTCGGTGCGGCCGCCAAACTGATCGTCCATGGTGAAAGAATTGGTATGGGTATCGATGCTTTTGTTTTGTTTCGAACGAAAGAAAGTAGGGGGAAGAAAATTAAGAATTGGAGCAAACACAAGATTGGCGATGTTGACTCGAAGCTCTTGGGTTGGATTGGAGGATTGCGAACCATGTCGGATTGGGTAAGTGGGGGTTCCCATGTGCGGCACGGATAGGTTGGCAGTGGCAGCCGGGATCATGTCGGGCCGGCGCTGTTTTGGAGGACCGTGTCGACACAGTATCTCACACCTCGATGTTCAGACTCATTTGCCTACAAGTCACCGGCGTTGCATTCGTTATTTAGGTGCTGCTCTGTTGTTAAATTTCTCCTCAGCTTGCTTCGTCTTAGTTCCCTAGCCTCCGAATCAACTCATCACGCAGGTCCTCATAGCTCTCCAATAACGGAACACCGAACCTAGCGCACACCACCTGGACATTGCCCCTCTTCTTGTAGCCCTCAGGACAAGCGACGATGGCCTTCCCAGACCGCGCACACAACCCCAACTCGAGTAAGCTGATGTGGGCTTCAGTCCCAGGCTCAAAGTAGACAATGACGATGCTTGCGCGCTCCTGCATCTCCAGTTCCCACTCGACCTGCTCCTTGAACCTCGTGTCCGATATGTCTTCCCTCCATGTGCTGTCCCAGTCGGGCCGGAAGGGGTTGAAAATGGTGATAGGGAGGTGGGCGATAGATTCAATCAGATCTTTGCGCCAATATCTCTTGCTGGTCGTTCCAGCGAGGAATACAGATTTATCCGCGGGTTCTGGTGCGGAGGGCTTGCTTAGAGGCAAGATGACCCTGCTCTGGCTTGACGAGACGTCTTGCATGGTGTCTCTCTGGCCCGTTGCCATTGTAGGTGGAAAGTCTTGAGCGATATGCGAAACGATGTAAACAACCTTGCAGACGAAGTCCTGATGCTGTAGATGTCAGTTGAATCCTGAAAGCATCTCGAATCCGGAAGGAAGCCCGTTTGACGCCAGTCAGCCTTAATTTAGCTGGCAGTCATCAGCGAGCTCTTCCATTGGCCATGGTTTCCTGTGGGTGCGGGAGCCATCGTAAGTGGCCGAAGGTAACGCACTCGTGCAACCAACAGATGATCCACCATGGCTTGATTTTTAGAGACTGGCATGTATCGCTTGCTGCATCTCGAAGTCAGCTGAGCCAATATTGCCAGCAATATCTGGCAACATCTTGCCGGCAACACCAACACTAAAAGGGAGCAATCCTATCGGCAAGAAAACCGAAGGCCGCTTCAGCTACGGTAACCCCCTGCGCGGCTCGGATCCCCTAGTTGAACAGCCTGTCCAGTATTCTGTTTGCATCCCCGGGAGCACGCGTGTTTTCCTCCAATAGGGCAGACGCCGGGGGGATCGCTCGGAAGATCACCATACGCACCCTGGATTGGGGCGCACCGCAGCCTGACCGACCACTGTTTATCTTGCGGTGAGCCGGCCCAGACACGCGGGTCTTTGACGCCCTTGGCCCTCCAGCCGGAATTTCTTCTTCTCTTGTCGGCGAGCGTCCCGGATCTGTCTCAGCCGGTGTGTGTCACTTGGCCCAGAGCCAGAGGCTAGGATTTCCACTGGCTAAACTAGGCCATGGAGGAGGAACAGAGGAGGGACAGCTTCAGGTCGGCGGCCCCTTGGCGCCCAACGATCCAATGCGGGCGTCCAGATATTTAATACGGGCTGTGAAATCACGCAACCGATCTCGGCCCTCCGGATGTCCCTTAAGTGCTCCCCGGCCGTCGTCTTCCTAATCTCGTTTCTAGACAAAATCATACCTGAACGCTGGTCTTTTGTTTCTATTCAAGTCTTATCGTTTGATTGACCTGACTCCCCGAGCGTATGATACCATCCCCTCGAATGTTGCGTCATGAAGCGGTGAGAGAGACAAAGCGTCCAGAGCTACCGTACAAATAGAGAGCTCCCCACCGAGTTGGACGAGAATAGCCAGAGGAGCCACACATCGATCTAGTTGGCCCATTATCGATTAAGCAGAGAACAGAAAGGAGCCGTCACCCAGGCAAGCAGATGGCTGTGGTTTTTGAGTCAGGAGGGGGACACACTCCAGGGGACGACTGCGAGGGGTGCCGCAAGATCCAGGACGAGCTGGTTGAGCTATCTCCCGAGTCAGAAGATTCTTCGGAATATGAAGATGGTGAGTTCTGTTCGCGTATGCTCCAATCTCCATGACTACCACCGACGAAGCCCCGTTTGCGACAGAAGACGAGTGTCTTGAGGAGAGAGAAGTAGACTGTCACGAGACGCCTTTCGCGTCTCGGCGACCAGTGTCACGCTGGTTCCTGGGAATCCCCTGAAAATACAGCAGTGGACCCCGCAGCAGCGGGAGCTAGAGCCCGAGAACTGCAGCACCGATCCACCCAACCCAGAAGTCTGGAGTCTCTCACTCCGGGGGATCCACGCTAGGGGTGCGCCTGGATAGGCGAGACCTCGAGAGCGCAGCGCTTCCCAGGTCCCCTCTAGCGCATTTCGTCATTCGCCATTTTCGTTGCGATACCGCAGCGGTGGCATTTTAGGGGACCCTCCCAAAAGATATGCGTCACACCATCAGCCGACGCCAGCCCAATTTCACCTCCTTGTCTCAATTTCCTCAACGGGCTGCCACATTGGCAAAGAAAAGACGAAAAACGCACATTCGTCTCGTTCCATTCTTGTCCCAAGTCTGCTTTTGGGTACTTGCCTCCAAGAGACACGCACATTGCTGACGCACGCTTTCCTCCCGCGCCCCAGAAGACACGATGCCCTCCGCCATCGCGGCCTCCGACCTCTCAACGAACCTGAGCGACACGGATGACTGCGGCACGGTCGCTCCCGAACTCTTCCACAACCTCAAGCACGACAGCTCTGTCCTCTGTCTCGCTGTCAGCGCCGAGCAGGAGCGGATTTACGCCGGTACGCAGGATGGCGAGATTGTCGTGTGGTCGCTGGCCACCTTCCACCAGGAGCGCATCGTGCAGGCGCACAAGCGCAGCGTTCTGAGCCTGTACCTGACACCCGACGGCTCGATGCTGTTCTCGAGCGCCGGCGACCCCCTGATCAACGTGTGGTGCCCGAAGACGATGAAGCGCCTGTACGAGATCTACAGCACCTACGACGTCGGCGACATCTTCTCCGTTGCCTACAGCGCGCAGCACGAGACGGTCTACGTCGGCGCGCAGAACACCTCCATACAATGGGTCAGCTTGTCCGACCCGAACAACAGGGTGCCTCACGACTCGTCACAGCACCCCGACCGAAGGAATCACAGGTTTTTCGACTCGAGAGCTGCAGGAGGGTCAACGACGCCGCGTCGCACCGACGAGCGTTGGACCCAGATTCCTAGGTCGGAGAAGGTCGTCGAGATTCACCCGGGAGCGCTGCAGATGTTTGCGCACTACGGCTACGTATACTCGATGTTGATGGCAAAAGGCCCGACGGTCCTGGTGGAGCCTGAAGAGGAAGTTCTGATCTCCGGAGGTGGCGACGGAACGATTAAGCTGTGGAAGCTCGGCGCCGAGGGAGACAAGCAAGCTGAGGAGAGCGACCGGGAGCCGGGTCTCCAGGAGCTGATGTCGCTTGGGTCTGATGATGCGGAGTCGGTCATGTCTTTGGCCATCGACGGCTCGTTTCTCTATGCAGGAAAACTGCAGGGCATTATCGAGCTGTGGGACCTTGACACCAAGTCCAAGTTGAGGGTGATCAAGAGCCACAAGGGCGACATCATGACCCTGCAAATGAACTGGGGGTATCTCTTCAGTGCTTCCAGATCGGGATCCGCAAGTGTATGTCCACACTTTTCCTGTCAAAGATCGCAACTAACTTTTGTAGAAACACTCCACTGTTCACTACGGCAAATACAAAGATACCCAGACCGCAAACATTAGCCAAAAGTACCAGTGCATAGCTCGCTGGAAGGCCCATGAGGGCAAAGTTCTCGCATCAGCAGTAACAACGTACAACAACCGGCAATACTACATTACAGGCGCCAATGACAACGACGTAGCCATTTGGAACATCGACTGTTCATCATACGAGCAACAGCAAGACGTGGATGAGGCAGACGATGTCATGGTCAAATCATTGGGAGAATTCGTCTCGTATCGCACCGTCTCCTCGCGACCCGAATTCGCAGAAGACTGCCGAAAAGGAGCGACTTTCCTTGGCTCCCTGTTCAAGCGCCTGGGTGGTCAGGTTGAGATGCTGAGCACGGAAAGCAGTCCCCACAACCCGGTCGTCCTCGCCAAATTCAACGGCAAGCTCGAGCCAGCTGAGAAGCGGAAGAGAATCTTATTCTACGGTCATTACGATGTCGTGCCGGCAGACAATAAGAAGGGCAAGTGGGAAACCGACCCGTTCCAGATGAAAGGCATCAACGGCTATCTCCATGGCAGAGGTGTCAGTGACAACAAGGGACCTATCATGGCCGCCCTGTATGCCGTCACAGACCTTCTCCAAGCAAAGAAGCTCGCCAACGACATTATTTTCCTCATCGAGGGCGAAGAAGAGTCCGCCTCTCGCGGCTTCAGGGAGATCGTCCGCAAGAACAAGGACCTCATCGGCGACGTTGATTATATCCTACTAGCCAACAGTTATTGGCTCGATGACGAGGTTCCCTGCCTCACATACGGCCTACGTGGTGTTCTTCACGCCACAGTCTGCGTCGACTCTCACCTACCTGATCTCCACTCCGGTGTTGACGGTTCATACATGAACAACGAACCCCTCTCCGACCTGACGTCCACACTGTCCAAACTTAAGGGTCCTGGAAACAAGGTTCTCATCCCTGGCTTCTATGAAAGCATCTTACCAGTAACTGCCGAAGAAGAAACCCGCTATGATGAGATCGCATCAACTCTAATGCGCCAGAACCCTGAAAAGGGTCCTGAGGACAAGCTCAAGACGGCACTGATGGCACGCTGGAGAGAACCTAACCTGACTATCCACAGATACAAGGTATCTGGCCCGGATGGCAGTCTAGTCAGTAGCCACGCAAGCGCAAACATCAGCTTGCGTCTCGTGCCTGGTCAAGAAGTCAACGATGTCATTGCCTCGCTGAACACCTATCTCGAGTCTGAATTTGGGCTGCTCGAGTCCAAGAACTCGCTGTCCATCAAGATCGACAACAAGGCCGAGCCCTGGCTCGGCGACCCCAGCAACGAGATCTTCCAGGCACTCGAAGAAGCCATTGTCAAGGCCTGGGGTGATGTTTTTGACACCGGCGATGCCAACAATGAAGAAGGAACCTCGCAAGAGAAGAAGAAGGCACAGAGGCCAAAAAAGCCGCTGTACATCCGCGAGGGTGGCTCCATCCCCGCCATCCGCTTCCTCGAGAAGGAGTTCGGCGCCCCGGCTGCCCATCTGCCCTGCGGCCAGTCCAGCGATGGCGGTCACTTGGACAATGAGCGACTAAGAGTGATCAACCTTCTGAAGAGCAGGGAAATCATTGGTTCTGTCTTTGCGCGCTTGTAGCACATATATATCAAAAAGAGGGCGTTCGAGTGGTGATTAAAGATACGAATCTGGATTGTAAAACATAGAAAGGATACCCAAAAATTAAAGAGCATTCCTAGAAGCACACATACCGCATTATCTGTATTGCGAAATGCCTGACTCGCAATGTTGCTCCAAAATGTCGCCTCCAACCTCCCCATTGACGTGATCCGAACTTCGGCCTCCCGGTGCCGATTCCCACCGGAGAGCTTCCCGGATTAGGCTTTCCGGCTTATCTTATCTTATCAACTACACCCGGTCAACTCCCCCGACGTCGTCTCAAGCTGGCATCTCTCACACAACCTTTCCCAGTCTCATAAAGAACTCATCCTGATGTATTGAAAGTTTTCTGAATCTCACCGCATCTCACAGATTCAAAAATGGAGTACAAGCGTCAATCTCCGACGGCCGTCAAGGTCAAGCCGCGGCTTATCATCCACGGCGGCGCGGGCAACATCAAACCCGCCAACCTCGCGCCGCCGCAGTACGCCGAGTACCGCGCCGCCCTCTTGACAATCGTACACACATCCCTCCTCCTCACCGTCGAAGTCAGAACTAACACAGGAATCACAGATCAGCAAGACAAACGCCTACATGACAACCCCCACCCCCACCACCACCGCAACCGCAGCCCTGCCCAGCGCCCTGGAAACAGCCGTCCACGCCGTCACCCTCCTCGAGAACAACCCGCTCTTCAACTCGGGCCACGGCGCCGTCTTCACGCGCGACGGGATCAATGAGCTCGAGGCCAGCGTGATGGTTACCCGCGGCTTCGCCAAGCGCGGCGTCGGCGTCACGGGCCTGCGGCACGTCAGGAACCCGATCCTGCTCGCCAAGGCGATGCTCGAGCACGGCGAGGCGGACCTCGGCGGCGGCAGCGACTCACACCCCTCTTCCTCTGAGGCACAGGGGATCGACGCGCCGTCCGCGCAGGGACACACGCTGTTGCACGGCCCTACGGCGGAGCTGCTTGCGGAGAAGTATGGGCTGGAGCTCGTGGAGCCGGGGTACTTCTTCACGCAGCGGCGGTGGGACGAGCATATCCGCGCGCTGGAGCGGGAGCGCACCGGTGAGGAGGGGAATGCGACGTGGAGTAGCAGCGAATTCCTGCCGCAGGGGACGGTGGGCGCGGTGGCGCTGGACGAGGAGGGGGTGGTGTGCGCGGCGACCTCGACGGGCGGGCTGACGAATAAGTTGACGGGCAGGATTGGGGATACGCCGAGTGTGGGCGCTGGGTTTTGGGCGGAGGAGTGGGTTGAGGAGGGCGATCCGACGGGGGCGTTTGGGAAGGCTGGTCCTGCGGTTGTGTTGTCGGAGAGCTTGAGGGGGTTGATGGCGGACTGTCTGCCTTCTTTGAGCGTTTACACGCCTGTGTTTGGGAAGGCGGTGAAGACTACGAGAGCGATCGCGGCGTCGGGCACGGGGAACGGGGACTCTTTTTGGAGGGTTGCGGCGGGGAGGACGGTTGGGGCTGTGGCAAGGTTTAAGCCTTTGTCGGGCAAGGAGGCCGTGTCGTTTGTTGCTGGAGCCGGAGGGGAGTTGCAGAGGAGTGCTGGGGACCGGTGGCGGGTCACGGGTGAGGGCGAGGGCGGGATTATTGGCATCGAGGTTGCGGTTACGAGGGACGAGGAAGGCGGTGTTGTCGGTGTCAGGTCGGAGATTCTGCAGGATTTCAACTGCAATGGGATGTATCGAGCGTGGATCGACGACGAGGGTCTGGCGCACGCGAAGATTTACCATGACGAAGTCGAGGAGGGCGTGGATGCTCGGCTGTACGCGGAGAAGTGGTAATGTGCTGTGGTATGGATAGACAGACCTAAGATGAGCAGTGCGAGACGTAGAACGCAAAGAGTAGACAGATGGCGAGTTGAATATCAGTACAATTCCTATTCACACAGATTCCATACTCGTGTCAAAAGGGGAGAAGTCCGCCGTATCCCTTCTATCTCGGATCATGACCCAGGCCGTTTCCAAACGTCAGATAGCCCGTGTCGATCTGTCCCAAGATTGCCATTCCCCAATTTTTGTCCGGTTCAGGAAATCCTCAAAGAGATTCTCCCCAGAGTCTCCAGTCCCGGTTGACTGGAGCCGTTTGTCTATACTACATGGAACGCCTCCCCCTGCCGCATAGCGTGATTTTGGTCGATTAAAAAACAGAAGTCGTCGGTCGTGGTAGAGACAGATTTCAACATCCCCCACGGAAAAGGAGGTTGAACTGCAAGAGTAGAGAGTGGTCGGTTGCGTCGTCGTTTCGTTGGCGGCGTGGAAGCACCGCTTCAGTTCGTTGACAGATTCAGAGATCCCATAGAGAGCTTTAGACCATGGCGCCGTCTGACGGAGGAGGCTGGGGCATCTTTGAGGTCGTAATGTCAGTACATTCTGGGCCAAAGATGCTGTTTGGCTTGCACAGAAACTCACCTCCAACTTGGTCGAGCCCGCAAACATCTTCTGGAATCCGATACCGACACCCTCGATGACAGCCAAGAGAACTGCGCATCCTGTGCAACAATTTGTCAGCAAAAAGTATTTTGGCAGCGTTCCTGCTTGTACTGACCGATGGCACCATTCCTGGCAGCCTGTTCTCGTTGTGTTAGATAAGTCATTTCGTGCTTAAGGTCTTGAACGACACCCATCGTCCGCATTCCCGAGCGACACAAGACCTGCCAGTAGCTGGCTGCACATCCCCTAAGGCTCAATGGCTGCGGCATACGCAGAGAAGACCAGCAGCCTACCAGGGAGAGTACTAGAGAGCGCGGTAGGGATTGTACCGGCCAGTGTGGCAGTGGTAGGTCTTTGCATTGTGGCCTAGAGGTGCGGGCGATGGCGTTAGGGAGACTAACCTTATATCCGCCGCGGATAGCTAAACTTCCTCCTGTGAAGAATCCAGCAATGATTGCGTTCCTATATAATATTAGCAATCATTCTGACAATATACTTTGAAATTAGGGAAAATCGGACCAAGGATCCTCTCGACCTCGAATTCCCTTCACTGAACAATCGAACGTTGAGAAGAGGCCTCCCCAAACGCCAAAATTTCCGCCCAAAACAGGAGCGCGCATCTTAATCGCAGAGATGGCACCAATGCGACGTTCTCCGTATGGTGAGTTGCGGAAACCCTTGATACCTAGAGAGACGGGATTAGAAACCCTGCTGAGGTGGAATCAAGCCAGCGGTCCTACCATGCCAGAGTGTTCCACCAATCGCTTTCAAGTACGTCAGTATGTGTTATCAAATCGTCCCGAGCCCTGATAGAAGTATGCAAGCGAGAGAGCTGAGCGGGCAGCTTTCGGACCCGGCTCGTAAAAGCTGTCGCAGCTGTCGCAAAGCTTCGGAGGGAAAGGCTCGGGCGAGAAGAGGCGGAAGACTAACCTCCCATGGCGAAAGCACCACCAAAATCTGCGTTGGTCGTTAGCATCACGACATTTAGGTCATGGTGTTGAGGAGGGGCGAACCGTTCAGGATAACCCAAGGGCAGGGGTCGCGCGTGTGATCCATGGCGAATGTGTTTTAACGTTGCGTTGTCGGTCAGTAAGGGTTCGTTCGAAGCTGTCGAATCGTCGGTCGAGGAGAGGCAAGCGGTTCGTTCAGTGGTCGTGGAGAATTTGGCGATGCAAAGAGCTTGACGCGGTGCCGAATGCGATGGAATGACGAACACGGACCAAGCTCGGAGTGACAATTTTTTGGGCGCGCGGCAAATCCGCGGTTCAATCTCTTTCCTTATCTTATCGCGGAAATGGACCCGCCTTTTCTAGGGGTCCACCTACTTTTGGGCCATCTCGTCATCGGACGAAAAAGGCAACCTCACTGGACTGCTTCAGTGACAACCTTTAGAAGCTGTAAGTGAGGCGCTCGAGGTTTTGGGTTTTTCAACCCTTGGGCATCCCTGGCAATGCTCCCGTCTGTCCGTTTTTAACCTTGTGCTGCGCATCCACGCTCCCGCTTCCAATGAGTCGTCCGTAAATCCCACCATGCCACTCCATTTCGAGACCAAGGTTATGGGCACAGCGGGGGTTTCACATGCAGAAGGCCCCGTGACCATCTACCAAAAGTTTCGGCAACCCTGTTGAATCGGCCTGATATTCTTTTTCCACCTATTTCGTAGGTGCGAAATTCCAAAATTCTAATTTTCCTCATCAACCTCACGTTTCCAACCCACGATGGCGCGCATTACGGATTTACCTCCTGAGATCATAGAATCCATCCTATGGAGTATTGACCACGTTCGCTCACTGAATGCGGCTTTAAGCAGCTGTCGTCGTTTCTATTCATTTGTCCAGCAGAGCGAAGAGATGGCGACAGAAATTTTGAAACGGAAAATCAGTCCAGCAATCTGGCCCTACGTGGCGGCCTTGGAAGCCTCCTTCCTCTGCCATGACATCCCCGATGTATTTCTTACACTAATCGAACCCTGTCCTGACGAGCCAAATGCGCGTCTCGGCGAGTCCGACGAATCACATTCAGAATCCGAATTATATCTTGAAGATTTCGAGGAGCCTTTCGACGACCCTGAGGAATGTCGTGACGACGCCGAAGAAGACATTGACGATTTCGACGCAAAAAGTCCAGAAACCCGCCGTTACCAACGCTCCTTCGAGAACGAACGCCTCCGTGCAACCCGCAAGCTTCTCGAGATGCTCTATGATACACCATCCGTACTCGCCGATCATTTCTTATCATCAGTCACGATCTTTGACCTGCATGTCATGGAGCGCAGACACGACAAGTTCAATTTCATAGCCACTGAGTTCGCTGAATATGCTTGGTCTCATTTACGTGAGAACGATAACAGTCTTCCCCGCGAGATGACTATGTCATCTGCTGAGCGCGACCGTTTTCTCCGGGCCATCTATCGGCTTGAAATATTCTACCTTATTTTCAGTGTCCGCCAAACCCGCTGGCTTTCAGTGAGCCACGAGTTCTTTCTAAGGCATTCGCCTTGGGAGAACGAGCAGATGTTCTGCATACATCATTTTCTGGAGATGAAATTCGCAAGTGGTAAGTCATACTCTTATTTTCCGCTATCAGACTGAGATTCTCATACCTTTCCTCAGCAACCTATGATGTATTCGCACACGACGTAGCTTTCGGTAAACGCAAGGTCGACTACCTCACGTTTGGGACGAAAAATGATTCTAGGCAGCTTTGGGTATGTCTTGAAATTCTACACTCTCCATCCCGCCATGCCCTGACTCATCTTCTAGCTCTCTCAAGGAATCGAGTACATTTGTGACGTGATTACGCATGATAATTACGAATCTAGGAAGCGCAAGCTCGAGGTGGCGCATAGCATGTATGACGCAAACTTGAACGAAGTTCTTTTTGGTCTCGAGGAACAGATGTTCTCCGTGGATATTTGGCAAGGCATGGTGAGATTGAACTTCCAGGACGGTGATTCCTTCATCGGTACGAAGGAGGAGGTGCTCTCGCGGGTCCTTTGCGAGGAAGACAAAGATTACGATCTGGGTCCTCGTGAATCTTGGATTGCTGCTAATTTGGGTATGTCCGAGTCCGACTTCGAGTCATCAGGGGGTTTCGTAAGTCTGTTATGGGATGGCAGTGACTGGCTTCGAGGTCGTGCCTACTTATTTTGGGACTGGGACCGGGTCCAGAGGCATCAATTTCTCGATTTGTGGCAAACCGCTCGGGTGATGAGACATGACACACCATGTCCTGAAGACACCAAGGAGATGGAGGAGTCCTTTGCCGAGCGCTCAAAGATCTGGCATGAGGGAGGCAGGGGCTATTGGAGCAAAGGCGATACCAGTCGCATCGTTTGGTCAGAACGCAACGAGGCAGGGGAACAAAACTAGAATTCGTAGCTGGAGCGAGAACGTCACCAACGACTGGGACTAAGTTTCTCTGGCTGTCCTAGAAGAAAACAGCGACTGATGTGGTATGCGGGAGGCCGACAGCTGTGAGACAAGAGCGGCTGGGAAAGCTCGAGAGGTAGATCTACCATGACTGCACACTGATGATTACCAACTGGAAAGTTCAAGAAACGATATCTTGGTCCTCGTTAGCTCAGCCAGCCGAAGGCCGCCAAGTGTGGCGCCTGACCAACAAACGCGAAGCTCTCGCCTGAAACCGAAATTGGCGTTCATTGGGTGAAGTGCCTGCAGGAGGCCGACAACTGGCATTCCTAGCTAGCCCACCCGATCCACACGTGGCCTGCCTGCCACAATATTAATAGACGTTGGCTACGAAGAATTCCAATCTTGCCTTCCGCAAATCCACACCAAGTCCACCAATCGACCCCAACACCCTTCTACATGATTTCTCGACGGAGCTCTTCTCCGAGGTTTCCGCATATCTCATCACCTTACATAGTAAGCTTCGTTGGACCACTTGCCGTTCTGAGTCCCATATTGCTCCTGGCCCTCGCCACACTAAACCACACGATGTCTTCATCTGACGACTTTTCTATGACGACCACGATTCTTACACCTCCAACCGAGTGTAAAACCACGGTCAACCTCTGGAGCGAACGCGGCGCGATTCCCTGGCCCGGGAACACCTTTCACATTGTCGAAAAATACACAAATCGAATGATTACTCTCGTCAACGATCTTATTGTTATCAAAGATGCTGAAGATGCTCATAACGACCCGGCGACTCACTGGCTCTGTGTCGAGAAGAACGGATACTTCGGGTTTCAAAATCCGCAGTCGGGAAGATACATCGGGCATGACGGAGGCGACTATGTTTATGCCAAAGCAATGGGCCTCGACGGGTGGGAGTATCTCACGCCTAGGGAGCACCCCGAAGGCGGCTACCAGCTTCTCTCGCCATTTTACTGGCATACTTTGAAGATGCTCTGCGTCGACGAGGATCAGAAGACGGTTGTGAGGAGAAATCATGGAACAACTCTGTGGGAGTTTGTTAGAATTTAGGCAGAAACTCAGTCATGAACATTTTGGAAGCTATTAACCCCTAAATTCCGTCTTTATTCAGATACAATTCTAGACAGAATTCTACCTGCAATAAACAGCGTCGCTACGAGCAAACGTTATCAAGGCGGACGGTCGTCGACTTCCGTCATGAATGACTTGCCACGCTCTTGTTTACTTGGTATGTCTAGTTACATAACCATTAGTCACTAGGATTGTCTCGCTGCCGACTTCTCTGACCACGATATACCGCTGGTGTCACCTTTGCTCCAATACCCAGAGCCTCCCTTTTGCCAAATCTGTGATCTCTCGTGGAAAGACTCGTTCATTTCATCATACTCTTTCTCGTCAGGTGACGGCCTCGCATCTGAAAGCTTCTCAAAAGCCTTGAGCAGATGGTATTTCTCCACCCGATCCCAGTCCCAAAGTACATATGCACAATCTCGAAGTAACTCATGCTCGTGGAGCATCAGGCCAGCATATAATGGTGCACCTTCATGAGCAGCGTACCAGGAATTGAAGGGGCCCTGGTCAGGATCCTCATCGGTCACTCGGCTCACATTTTCGTAGAGTAGCTCTTCTTCGGGCCCTACGAAGGCGTTGGCGCCTTGGTATGCCTCAAGCACGTTGGTTAAAGCTCCAGGAAAATTTGCCACGCCGATGTCCGGATGCTCTGTGAGCATATCCCTCTTCCCATCGTAGGATTCTTCATTAATAAGTTGATGGATGAATCCAATCCCTTTAGAGAGCTTCATGTAGATTTGGTTGTCAGCAAAGTACTCCAATGGCGAAGCCGGTCGCGTGTAGGATGTGTACTGACCCACATCTGCCTGTAAATGTTCTCTTCGCCTCCAGTAAGATAATCAACTGAAAACTCGCCGAAGTTGACGTCATGGGCAAGTACATCAATCGATGCTGCGTTTGATCGTTAGCCGTTATTTCCACACATTTTGAGAGCTCTGTCCATCTCCCCGAATCTCACCTTTTGCAAGTCTTGCTTCGAGGAAATCGTGGATACAGCCAAGCTGCTCATTTTCCCATAAAGGGTGTTTCGAAAAGAACCAACTGTTGACGCTTTCTTCAAATATTGTGTTTGGGTTAGATGATCTGCCGGTAAACAGCCCGTAGAATATTTGGATGCGATAGAAAGCCCTAAAAAAGCGAAATTGTTCTGTAGTTGATAACGAGACTGTCGAAGGCAAGTCATCGTCGGCCTGTCGAAGACGGTCCCATGCATCATTCGCAAAGTCCGTCGTCAAGGAAAGAATCATATCATGCGTACGACTCATTTCCATCAACTTAGTCATCGGTAACGACGTCACCCGCTTAGCCAGGCTCAATGGTTCCTCATAGAGGGCGTTTAGCAAGCCCTGGATCGTGTCGCCATCGCGTGGCCGAGGCAGACTGTAGGCTTCTGAAGCAGCAACTGCGTATGGAAGGAGAGCCGGCGTAACTTTCTGACGTAGGATTGCCGCTGCTATGTTCGGGCTCTGCTTGTATGAGGAGTATATGTGGCGGCAGCTGAGCAGAGCCGAGGTGAGCGACTGCAGGTCATCCAGGCTGCGCAGTATGGAAGCGATCAGCTCGCATGGGATGTCGGTAATGAGAGTCATCATGAAAATTCGGAAGTCTATGCCTTGTTGGAAGAGAGTCACAAGAAGGAATGGAGTGGACTTGGGAGAGTCAAATTGCGTAGATGACCCGTGGTGAACGAGAAAAGACCCCGCGTGGTCCTGTCTCCACTTTTGCAGCTCCGCCCATCTCCTGGATGACTGTCACGGTGCTTACAGAAATAGCATGATCATAGTCTCTGCTGTTGGTGATGCGGTCTTTCTAATACAGGCCATTCTGATTGGTACAAAATTACTCTATACCAAGAGAAAGGCGATCGAACCAACAAGACTTGAAGATTGCTGCGGCCATTGTGGCCAACATTGCCGCTGAAGAAGAGCGCCAACGACCGACATAAGCCGAACGTTCCCACATGTTATCAATATCCTAGCTGAACAATCTTAGAATATTTGCAGCCCACTGAAAGCATCAAATCCGTTGAAAAATCACATGATTCATAATTGGAATCTCACTTCCGGTCAAAAGAACGGTCATATGGGCGTGGATGCTTCGGGGCTGTGGGTCTAATCCCGCCAGCACCTCCGCCATTGCGGCCCCGATTGTGCGGGTCTTCCGGTGCCCATCTGGTGAAGGGCCGATCGGATATTTCATGACCGTGCTGACTCGGGGCCGGCATCCGTGAGCCCCTTGCCTTCTTCCGCGGCTTCACAAGCTGGTGGCGCTAATTGATGTCTCAACTCGGGTCTTTCATCCTGGGTCGGAAAGCAGCGCGGGGTTAGGGGTAACGTCAACTCAAGTTGCCTCTGCTCACCTCATGCTTTAGTCATGGCCAAGCTGAACGGGATAGCCCACGACAGGCGCAAAACTCTAGCAGACCGAGGGAAACTCTCTCTCTTGGAACGGTTGAGTTCATCTCACATGCATTCCCCGCGAGCCAACGGCGATGAACACACAGCGCCAGCAGTCTGGTCGTTCTCGAACCACCCACCCTGCGGAAAAGAAAAAGCTTAGCCGCGCAAGGCGCTCCTTGGCAAAAGCTTGCCCAATTAGCTTGTAATGAGCAACCCTGAACAGACTACCGAAGACCGTTTGACGTCCGTTAGAGACTCGTGGCCGGACATTTCGTGCGGACGGTCGGCGCGCGAGGACTGCCGAACGGTATATAGCGACCGCTTCGCATCATTCGTATTCGATGTCATGATATGCGGGGTGGGTATGGTTAAATAACTCATTTTCTGCGATAACTGTACGACGTCGAGTCTGACTTTTGAGACTGCATGCAAGAGCTGTGCGACCTCGCCTGTCGACGCTGCCTGGGGGCCTTAGAGGTCCGCACGTGTGTTGTTCCTGTGTCATTCATCGCTTTTTTCCTCATGAGCTTTTCATGCCCCCCGTGTAATTTGATCATCAAAGGTGACAAATTCAAGACGTCGTTCAAATAATTTGCAATGGTAAATATCAGAGAAGCAGCCCGCGCCGCCATCACTGCCTACGGCCTTGCCACAGAAAAGGGCGGAAACACCTCCGTTCCCCTGCAAGAAGTCGCTGCGTCCTTAGCATCTTTCTACCTCACGAACTTTACGAGCTTCACCCTCGGAGAGGTCACAGTCTTGCCGGATGACCCCGTCCCCGGCGTCTTCAAACAACTCCGACTGCTGAACCAGAGCGGGATCGGCACCGATATCAGGCCTCGAGGCGGACGGGTCGAAGTCGTCTCCGCAGAGAGCGCAATCTGCTTCGTCACATTCGAGATTTACCCCAAGACGCGAAAGATCGACAAGTGGTCATGGACCAACGTGTACGGATTTCGCTTGGAACAGGGGCGGAGCAACGGGCTCGACGGTGGCTGGGAGTTCACGAACGCCGACCAGGAGTACGAATCACTGCTGCAACGAGTTCCAAACTTCTACGCAGGTGGGCAGGTGGGATAGAATGGTAACTGGGTCTTTTTGTATTATCCGATTACAATGTCTATGAACAAGGACCGAGACCTGTACTTGGCGAGAAATCGCAAAGGTCTCATAATACAACCACTTCTTTCAAACTAGCCATTTACAGCAACGCAGCCGCACCGAGGGCAACGCCAGCCACGAGACCGAACATGTTGGACACGCCGGTGGCAGCGCCGTTGGGAACGCTGGTAGGCGAGCCGGAGGCGCCAGCGCCGGTGCCAGTCGTCCTGCTTCCAGACCTGCCAGTCGTAGCAATGGTGCCATTACCGGGTGCCGCGGTGGTGGCCGCCATGGAGCTGGTGACGGTGAGGAGGGTGTCGGTCTGGACCTGGACGTCGTCCGACTTGCTGCCGCTCATGGAGCTGCTGTCGGCGGCCGCGGTGACGGACGCGGAGCCGGAGGCAGAGGCAGTCGAATCACCCTTGGGGTTCATGGTCGTGACGGTGGCCTGGGTAGACTGGGCGACGACGGCGGAGGTGGTCTTGAGGGGCAGGAAGGACGGGGAGTAGGTCTCGGTGCCCTCGTAGGAAGGGCATCCCGGGACGGTCGTCTTGGGAGGGGCGCGGCCGCCGCCGCAGTCGAGAGCGGCGCAGATCTCGCCGGTGTCGGGGACGTAGTAGACGCGGGTTGCGTAGGGAGTGCCGCCGCCGGAGGGCGTGACGACCGAGTCGGAGGATGTGCAGCCGGTGAGGTCGGTCTTGGCCAGAGCGGTGGAGGCCAGGATGGCCATGGTGGCGAGGTATCTGAAAGACATCTTGAAGGTTGATTGACTTATTGTGTGGTATTACTGGTATTAACGAAAGTGATTATGCTTGCTTTGGATGTAAAAGAGTGTAGTGATCCGGTGATGGAGTCTTCAGGTATTAGATGCCAGGCTGTTGAGGATGGATAGAGAAGAGGGGAAAGATGTTCTGCTCGTCGTTCCAGAGATCCATTTATCAAGAATTTCAACCCAAGATCAACACCTGCCTTATGGCTTAGCTCCAGGCCCAGCGGCGCCCCTAGACGATACTAAGCGGGTCGCGCGACGGGATTCGCGCGCCACCTCATCTCGGAAATCGTCCTAGCGGTGATTTAGAGCATCCTTTCACGGGCACTTCAACGGTTTTCGTGACGATGTGGCTGTGATGATCTGTCTCAGAAGTTTGCTGACGGATCCCGTATTCATGTATTTTTGGCGCCGATTCATCCGTTTGATGGATAAAGCAATTCTTGTGTGACGGCCCCAGCAAACGGGGCTAGTTTGTAGTCCCGTATTTTGAAGGTATGCCTGAATAATAACGCGGATTTCGTGAAGGACCAAAGGGGACTGTGCCTCCCCCTGACGGGATTCCGCCGCGAGACTGGTCCAGAACGGGCGAATGAGGCGGGGGACATGTACCCGTACTGGGATCTCGATCCTTGCATGATGGTATTTGCTAGCTTGAGCACTTTGGAATTGCGCTGGTTTTTGTTTGTGTTGGTAAGGCCAATGGATCGAAAATCACATTGAAAAAGCAAGGAGGAAACCAGGCATTCGGGCTGTGCTGCCTGGTTTTGCCCCTGAATGAAGCGCTCGCTCTTCTCGGTCCCGAGATTCGAGAACGCGATCTGCCGTGTAGCCCAATCAGCTCGAATCTCATGTTTTTGTCAAAGCCAAAGACACCAGAACGCGATGGATGTGGACAGAATATCCCGCGCTCATTCGGATGGAAACAAGATGAAAGCTTCACGTCCTGTGTGTATCGTTGCTCAGGGCGCCATCATCAACTTCAACGCGCCACCACTCAGTAAGGGGCTGGAACAGCATGAGGGTCAAAGATGCCTGTGGGGACCTTCAGGAAGCCGGAGAAGTAGAACCATTGAGCCTCACTTGACTCGAAATGGCCGCGAAGTCATGTGAGATGGAGGAAGACGTCGCGACGCAGGTGGGCTATCTCGGCCGGATCAGCCGACCGAACATCGGCGGTGAGTTCGGAGGTCCACGATGAAGGTTTCCCCAGATGGTCCGTGATAAGCACCACGAGGAGAATTACAGGGGGCCCGCTGCTGCCAAAGATGCTTCGCTTCAGCGCACCTTCCCACTACGGTCGCTATCGGCCCCACCTATTTCCTCTCCCGCCCCTGTCCCAGACACCGGCATCCCTCCCGGCACCGATAAGCCACCCCGCGACGCCTACAGTTTCTTGTCCCGCCTCCGTATCTTGTCTTTAACCTCTCTTCCCCCGCATCTGTCATCATCATTGCCGAATCTAACGTCTTGGTACTCAACCTCATCTCTTGGCTTTCGATCTGTCACGCAATCTCCGTTAACCATGGCGACTCATACTTTGCCCGTGCGCCTGAGCCCATCCAGCCATTCTGACGGCGACTGGGTTGACCTTAATGATGGACAACATGCCCCGACTGTGGCCGCCACGGCCGAGTCAGAGTCAATGACGGAGCGTATCCAGCGGGTCAGCTTTGATGAGAAGAATCTTTTCAAATTTTACAACATCAAATTCTCACCAACCCGGTACCATCGATTGAAGAAGTACTACTCTGAGGAATTCGACGATTTGTTTAAGGCGCCCTTTGATACTTATAATCAAGAGGATAAGGTGGACTTTTTGCTCCTTCGAAACTATCTCAGGCGCAACCTACGTGTGCTGGAATTAGACCGACAGCGAGATGAGCAGGTTCGCCCGGTCTTGCCCTTCACCCAGACCATCATCGACATGGTCGAGGACCGTCAGCGTCTGGTCCCCGTCGACAGCAAGCAGACCGCCATGATCCTCAATAATACCACCAAAAAAGTCCAGGAAACTACCAAGGCTATCTTATCAAACGACATCAAGGCAAATGAGTCAACCTTTGCCAGGGCCATGAGCACAGTTGACCAGCTTCGCGGCCACGTCGACGAGCTTTATGGCTTTTACTCTCCATACGACCCACTCTTCCCCTGGTGGAATGAGGCACCAAAGAAGAGCTTCGATGAGGCCCTCACGGGAATAAAGACGGCACTGGAAGCCAAATTGAACGAGAAAACTGGGCCCGGGTCTATCCGTGCTGCAGTCGAACCGATTGGGCGCGATGGCCTGCTCAACGAGCTCGAAGCGGAAATGATCCCCTACACGCCTGAAGAGCTCCTCAAATTGGCCAAAGAACAGTACGATTGGTGCGAGAGGGAAATGAAGAAGGCTTCAAGGAGCATCAAACGCGACCAAGTGGGCTCCATTGGGCCGGATCCCACCGTATCGGCGTAGGTACAACCGATATGATTTCCAGAAAAGGAACTGACGTCTCTTTTCACAGTGATCAAGCTGACGACGGCTCGCCGGGATTTGGCGACAACTGGAAGGCTGCACTCGAGTATGTCAAGAACAGTTATGTCGAACCCGGTCAACAACCAGAACTTGTTCGACAATTGGCTCGCGAGGGCGAGGATTTCGTTACCAAACATGACCTTGTCACGGTCCCCAGCATTGCCGCTGAGACGTGGCGCATGTTCATGATCTCAGCGGAACGCCAGAAGGAGTCTCCGTTCTTCCTCGGTGGACCTTCGATTCTCGTCTCTTACCCCACCGCGGAGATGGATCACGACCTAAAGATGATGGTGATGCGCGGGAACAACCCTCACTTCTCTCGGGCGACAGCGTTCCACGAGCTCATACCTGGACACCGACTTCAGCTGTTCATGGCGAAGCGCCACCACCCCTACAGGAAGCTCTTCGAGACGCCGTTCTTTGTGGAGGGCTGGGCCATGTATTGGGAGTTCGTCTTCTGGAACAGAGGCGACTTCTTCGTCTCCCCCGAAGACAAGATCGGTACTCTCTTCTGGCGCATGCATCGATGCGCTCGAATAATCTTCTCACTCAAGTACCACTTGGGCGAAATGACACCTCAAGAGTGCGTCGATTTGCTCGTCGACTGGGTCGGACACGAGCGCTCCAACGCCGAAGGCGAGGTCACGAGATCATTTGGAGGCGACTACTCGCCACTTTACCAGGCAGGATACATGCTGGGAGCCTTCCAGATGTATGGCCTAAGGGAGGAGGCATTGATGAAGGGATTGATGGGCGAGAAGGAGCTCCACGACAAGATTTTGCGAGCAAACACGATGCCGATCGAGCTGCTGCGAGCGCTTGTGCTGAACAAGCCGCTGACCCCAGATTATACGGCTAAATGGAGGTTCTACGACTCAGTGTAAGACTAATTTGAACATATAAACCATGTAGCACCCGCCTCAATCTTGTACGTTACCCGCGTCGATATATCTCTTTCAACAATACATTTCAAGCAGCAGTTTCTGGACATTTTGATCACCTCTCTCCGCTTCCCCGGACTGTCACCCCACAGACCCGGAGACCCATGCCGCTGGAAATGCAGGGAGCGTTGCGGGGCGCCTCGGCCTTTCGGGCCATCTCGAGCGGGAGACGGGCAATCTGACATGGAACCATAACTACACCAGCCTCCGCCCTACATCACGCGGGGCCAACTACCAGAAACCCGCAATCTGTGGTTCTGTCGTCCAATGTCTGGTCATGGATAACGGCGCAGAGCTCGGCCACCAAGGCGAAGCCACCGACGCGGCCCATGACGACTCCGGCGGCGCCTCGGAGGCCGCGGCGGCCCTGGCTTGCAACTGCTGCCGACGCCGTAAGCTGCGATGCTCCCGGGAGGTTCCGAATTGTCAGCAGTGCCGCAAAACTGGTGGGTCTGATAGGATGTTGGGCTTCCTGTTTTGGTAACTGATTCGTTGTAGGAAGTGAATGCGTGTATGAGTCCAAGAGATCCAAGCCTGGGATGAAGGCCGGGGCTATTGAGAATCTCCATCGCAGACTAGGTTAGTCATGAATTCTCGGCTTTGGCTACAAGACGTAATGGTTAATGAGTTGTTTCAGATGCCTTGGAGAGAACCGTTCACCAGCAGAGGGCAAATCCCCCGGACCGAAGACAGTCTGGGTCGGATACCTCTCCCAATCGAGACACCCCTGGTAGTACTACCGAGCTTGAAAAGAATGCTTACAATATCATGTCATTCTTCGCCAAAGAGCTACAGAGGTTCAACGCAAAGTCCTCTGGGCCAATCAGCGGAGCACATCTCCAAGGGGGGGATGACCAGCTACCACGGACGAAGCGTCGTCGTCTCGAAAATCATGATGAAGCACATCCTTCACGTGGTAGCAATATGCTAGTTCTGCCGGAAGAAGAGATCCTTCAAGTCGTATTCCAAGCCTACTTCTCACACGTTCACCCGTGGATCCCAATCTTACATGAAGCTACATTCCGTCGACGACTTGCTGAGCCTCACGATTTCGAAGCATTGATGGTGGTGTTACATGCGATGGTCTTGGCCGCCTCCAGGTATATTGCTGATGAGGATACCGCCACGACCGCCTTTGGAGCTCCGCAACAGCGAGTGATGGCAAGAGACTGGGTCGTGTCCCAGGCTATGAAACATCTCACTGTCGAAAGTCTACAGGCTCTAATCATCGTCGCCTTCAACGATGTGAGATTCTCTGCTCACTGCTGTTCACAGTAACTGACTAGCCCTCGTAGATCGGAAGTGGCGAGGCGGCCCAAGCCTGGTCTCTCGTAGGCTCACTCACACGGACTGTCGAGTACCTCCAGCTCACAATCGAGCACGACGACGCGGAGAGACTATCCCTATCTCAACCTTTCGTCTCGTTGCCGCCACCAGATAACTGGACCGAAGCCGAAGAGCGGAGGCGGGTCTTTTGGAACGTATTCAAACTCGACCGACTCATCTCCGTCACCATGGGTTGGAACACCAGCCTCACCTCCGACGACGTCCACTGCCGCCTCCCATGCGACGGCGTCCTCTGGAGAAAAGAAGACCGAGTCGTCACCCCCTACTTCGGCATATGGGACAAAGCCGCCGGACGAATCGGCAACCCGATCGCCTTCATCCCCTCACACTACGCCCAAACATCCCAAATCACCACCGAAGAAGAAACCCAGACCCCATCCGAGGCCGGCACCTCTCCCGGGGCCCAGATCCCCAGCGTCGACATGTCCACCGTCGGCGCCTTCGCCTACTGCATCGAAGCAACCGAGTCTCTCAGCCGCGTCACGAGCTACTTCCTCCAGCAGAAGGTCAACATGCGAGACCAGCGGGATATCAGCAGCTGGCTCACCCGCTTCAAGGAGCTGGACCTGCGCCTGGTGCACTGGAAGATGCTGCTCCCGCAGAAGTGGAAGGCGAACATGGCCCGCCAGTCGACGCGCATGGACCCGAACCTCACGCTGGCGCACGTCACGCACAACACGTCCATGATCCTGCTCCACCAGCTCATCGCGTTCCCGCCGCGGGAGTGGGCTTTCCGGGCTCGGTTGCCGAGTATTTTGAGCATCGACACGTGCCAAGCTGCAGCTGTCGAGATCGCCATCATTGCGGAGAATTATTTGAAGCATGCCCCGCCGACGATGCCGGTGTCTAGTCAGTTCGCTTTCTGCATCTATGTAGCTGCGAGGGTTTTGCTCCTTCGATGGAGGTACGACCTTGGCGGGGAGCTGGTGCCCGAGTTCTGGTCTCTGGTCCAGATCCTCGACGAGATGGCTGGCCGGTGGGCTGGTCCTCATAGTCTTGAGCCGGCAAGGGACAACTTGGCTGGCAAGTATTCTCGGAAACTTACCGAGATGCATTCCCGATGTCGCGAGGATGCGTCGTACAACATCAACGTTTTAGGGTACACAACCGAGATTGACCACACCAGCTCCAAGGATCTGCCAGTATTCCCGCAACCAGCTCGGAACGGTGCCGCAAACCAAACCGCATCCAATCAAAGATTGAACAACGCAAGAGTTGATCCTAACTTGTTACCATCGGCAGAGCAACGACAGGGCATGGCCCCCAACACCGACAGTATAGTGGTCGCTCAGCAGTTCGCGCCCACAGTCGTAAACCCCAACCCAAACTCGGGCGGGATCGTCATTCACCCAGCGATGGAGATGGAGACAATGGCCCAGTCCAACGTCTTTCACAGAAGCAGCGTAGGAAGCGGTGAACTCAGCAACATATCCCAAATGCTCCTCGACCAGCAATTCGTCGACATGGACCGGATCATCAGCTTCGATGACGGCATCTTCGGCACCGAATACGAAGGCGGCGGGTGGTAAACTTGTAATGATCTCTATTTCTGCCTACTTGTACATCAATAGCCGTGTCTATACCATGCTCATGTTCAAAAGCCTGTTTCCGAATTCCACAAGGTAGTAGTCCCCGTACACAAGACCGTGGTTGGCGTACCTGCGCCTCGCGTTCTCGTTGTTGTTTGCGGTGCCGTGTTTGAGGATGCCGTCAAAATACTTTCCGGCTGCCGAGTCCTCTATTGTGATGCCTCTATGGATGTCGTCTCTGGTGAATTGAGCCTTCTCAGCGGAGAGTGAGTGGTCGATGGTATCCGTGACGATTTCAATGGCTGCGTCGAAGAATCTGCGGCTTAGGGATTGCTGTTCAACGCTTCTCAGGGCCTGAGAGAGAAGTAGCATGCCATTTGCGGCGATTACTCCGGCGGAGGAGTCTCGAAGGGGGTCCGACAGGTTCTGAATAGGGGCGTCGAAGTCCCACAGAGGGACTCTGCGACCCTTGGTCCGCCTCTCTGCGCCGTCAGCTAGAATATCATCGTGACTGAAGACTGGAATATCCACGCAAGCTGGCGCGGTGTCGAGTCTGTACAAGAAGTACTCCGCCACTCCACATGCCGCCTCTAGGAATACCCTATCCTTAGTCCATAGATATGTCTGAGCATACCCTAGGATTGCCCATGCCTGCCCACGACTCCAGGTCGAATCGTTGGAGTACCCTTGTGCTGTCCATCTCCATTTCAGACCTCCCGTTGCTGGATCGATGTTGGCTACATGGCATGTTGAGTAAAGCTGGCCTTTGTACCCATCCTTAGCCAAAGTTCTGGCAGATTCTGGCCGGAAGTGGGTGCGGAGAAGCGTGCGGGCGTGCGTGGTTGCAATATCTGCCAGAGACGTGTCTCCTGTATGCGCAGATGCGTAGTAGAGAAGATCCAGGTTGCAGAGACTATCAATGATGGCGAGGAGATTGGTGTGCATGTCGGTGACCGTGATATCCTTCTTGAGGAGACAGTCCCAACTGCGAATTGCGCCCGCGGAGGGGATGTATCGTGTTGCCAGACTCCGAGCAGCCCGAACAATTGACTCGAGACTCCTCTGATTACCGGTAAGCTCCCAGTCCCGCTGCAGAGCAGGCATGATAATGAACCCAATATCGTGGGTATCCGTCCTGCTAGCCATGCCGTGCAGGGGATCAGCCCAGATGTTGCATATGCTCTGCAGATGCGCGCGCAGGCTTGCAACGTCAAGCTGCGACCCTGCGTTCTGAAGACGCATCGTCTGCGGGTACCTGATGGTACGCTCCAATAGGGCGTACAGCGTCCCCGGGAAGAAGCCGCATGTCCAGAAGTCCGGGTCACGGAACTCGTACTGGCCGGCGTGGGGACCCTCTTGTGGAACGATCTCGGGGAAGGCTATCGGAGTCTTGCGCACTTCGTTCGAGGTATATATGAGCTTGTCTTCGAGAGATTTAGTTGCGGTGCGGCAGATCTTGGCCGTGATGTTTTCTTCAAAGAGCTCATGAAGACGGGCCGCGAGGGTGGAGTGTGGTTGTGAGGAGTCCAGCTCCTCAGGCTGGGCAGCTTCGGACCATGAAGTCTCGCTGGTTTGGTCCATGGAGAGGTCCTCTTGTGTGGGTGATGTTGGTGGCTCAGAAGACAGGCTGTCGTGTCGACGCGGGTCTAAGTCCCTTGAGGTCGTTGGTGCTTTCTCGTGGACACATGCGCCCATGATTTCCGTAGGTTCGAACATGTTGGAAACATGCGAGAGATGACGCAAAGATGCTGAATATTCGTCTCTCAGGTCATGTGTACGTGAAGTTGAGGTGTTCAATCGTAGGACTATCGTTGTACTTTAGTACTCAGCCCTTCAACATTGCGCCATTGGTAATCATCGCAGCTTGAGACGAATACGATGTACGGCCCGTCGAAGCGAAGGTTCGCATTCCTCTCGTCGGATCACGGCCGATCTCTCGGTTCAATCAGTTCGCGATGTATGTTTTGTCGATCGTCTGACTTACATGCAGTAGTCGGGGTAAACATGCCCCATACCCCCGAGGACATTCCTCCGAAGGATGGTCTTGGAGGCCCTGGTGGTGGCTCGCGACTTGCTTCCCCGGTTCTCCACACCCCGCATCTAGGCCTATCTCTCTTTGAGGAGGGATTTGCGGGGGAATTAAGGGGACAGACAACATCTGCATGCAGCACGAGGTGACTTGTCTGTTGGTTGACTAGCCTGAACAAGCCCGCGGACTACTCCATTGCGACTCTATAGATGCAAGGCTGGTGTGATGGCTAGGGATGCTTCAATTGATATAAAGGACGGCGTTGCATCGCCAAAGTGACAGTCAACATCGATTCACCAAGTCTCACAAGCCTCCAACCAACCCTCCACCTCCCCGGGCTTTGGAACTGGAGATAACCTGACCGAAAAACATCAACGGTCATCTGACAGATTCCAACATGGGGGATAGAGTCAGTCTCGACAGAACCGCGGGGGCTGCCGATCCGGTCCCCATCACGAAACCGTTAGACGACAATGAGCCCGTTGTGAGCTCTTCCACGGCCAAGCCGCAAACACGATCTCTCTGGGTGGCCTGGTTGTACATCTTCGACTGGTATCCCAGCCACTACTCCAAAGAAGAGAAGCGGTTGCTCCGCAAGGTAGGGTGTTGAAGCCTCTGGCAGCTTCGATGTCTCTAACGGTTTAACAGTTGGACAGTGTACTGCTCAGTCTCTGTTGCTTGATGTGTGAGTATCCATGCGCTCATAACATTTATATAGTCGGACTGACGCAGCGAAGTCTTCTTGAAGTGGCTCGACTCCGCCAACATCAATCATGCATATGTTTCCGGCATGAAGGAAGAACTTGGCTTGAAGGGAAACCAGTAGGCTAAAAGGCCAATCTCTTGTGAAGGAAACTGACATGCGCTCCAGATATTCCCTCTTCGGCACCTTCTATAACATCGGCTATCTAGTTTTCGAGATCCCCTCAATGATGATCATCTCCCGCCCGCACATCACACGCTACTATCTCCCTACCATGGAATGCCTGTGGTCAATCGTCACTTTCGTCCAGTGTCGCCTGCGCAACGAATATGACATTTATGGCATCCGCTTCCTCCTCGGCGTTCTCGAGACACCCGCCGCCACCGGCGCAATATACCTCCTCACCTCCTGGTATCGAGGTGACGAGCTTTTCAAGCGTGCCGGAGTTTGGTACGTGAGCTCGAACGTCGGCGCCATGTTCGGAGGATACCTCCAGGCCGCCGCCTACAACAACCTGAGCGGCGTCCACGGGATGTCTGGCTGGAGATGGCTGTTCATCATCGACGGTGTCATCAGTCTGCCAATCTCCATCGCGGGATACTTCCTCTTCCCCGGTCTGCCTACGAGCCCCAAGGTCTGGTGGCTTACGGAGGCCGAGCAGAAGCTTGCGCAAGCGCGGATGAGGGATGATGGTGTGAAGGAGAGCAAGAAAATCGGAAAGAGGATGCTCAAGCGGGTTTTCACGCACTGGCACTTTTATGTTGCCGTCCTCACTTACATCTTGTGAGTCTCCAGTGCCTCGCGTTGTTGAAGCTGAACTTGCTAACACGCCATAGCTTCCAATGCACCTCTTATGTCTCCGGTCAGATGGCTCTTTGGCTGAAGCACGAAGCGGATCTGAACGGTACCTGGACCGTTGCTCAAATCAACACAATTCCCACTGGTGTACAGGCCATTGCAATTGTTGCGGGAGTCCTTGCAACTTCGCTGTGCATGATCTACCCAATTTGGTGCGTCATGTGCGTCGTGGCTGCAGTCCTCTTCTTTGCAAACCTTTGCTTGTTGATCTGGGACATTCCTCTCGGATTGCACTGTGAGTCTCAGCCTCTCATTCATCAGATAATTAAGTTGCGTACTGACTTAAGCCTCTCCTTCGAAGTTGCCGTGTACTATATGCTTGGACTCACGAGCTGTGTTACACCGATTCTGTTCCCATGGGTAAACATGGTTATGAAGGACGATAATGAAGCCAGAGCATTTACCACTGGTGCTATGGTGAGTATTTCTTGAAGAATACCACAATGACCAACAATACTGACGACTGGGCCTAGATGACCTGTGGCTGGATCTTCTTCAGCTTCTACCCCATTACCGTATTCCCTGTCGTCGAAGGTAGGTCTTTAATGAGCACGGCACCGGTAAACTCATGAAAACATTGTTGCTAACAGTCCTCGCAGCTCCAAAATGGCGCAAGGGCTTCATCGTCAACACGACGTTCGTGGCAACGTGGTGGGCGCTGTTCATGCTCGGCCAATACCTCTGGCGCCGTGATATCAAGTTGGGCAAGTACAAGACGACGACCGAGACGAGCAGTGTTCAAGATGTCAAGGGGGATGATATGATGCATGTTGAGGTGTCCAGCGAGAAGGAAACGAAGGTCTAGCGGGATGAGGCTGTTGTCTCCGCGTGCTAATTGGCGTCACAAAGATGGACTGTCAGTAGGGATTTGATACTTAGCAACACATAAGCGTCACTGGAAATGGAATTCTGACTCAATTACTATGATTTTGAAGTTTGAATCGTCTTCTTGTACTCTACGCAGCATGTGTACTAGGTATGTACCAGGTTCTTAGTTGGTAACTCAATGACCAGTACTTAGTCCGAACTTAGTATTAGGTAGGTTGAGTTTTGCCATCCGGGTGAGTAGTTGTATTAGGAAAAGACAATGGGAATATCGAGGACGACGATAATAATAACCACAATGAAGTTCATACTAATAGTACTGGCAATAGTATCAGATGAATAACGGAGGAAACTATAACTTAAATAAGTAGGAGTCAGCCTAAGACAGCAAACTCTTGAGTATCAGTATTGTCTATCAAAGCAGTGGGTAACCACGGTGCATAAATGAAGTTCAAATTCGCTCCAGTTGACAAGTCAAGTTTGACACGGAGGCCTCCTCACTAGTCGTTCAGCTGCATATGATCTTTGTCGTTGATACTGCAAAGGACCTCTTTCGACCACACATGGTAGAAATGCGAGCTGCTGGCATGTTGCATGTTCGTACCAACTACTTGATTCCTTCTTGCCATAGTCGGCGTGAATAAATAAGAGTTGGCCTTCATTTGGGTTTCTATTTTGCTCAAGATTATGATAGCTATTGCAATGGTAAAGATTATATCGCCAGCACTGGCTCATAAACCTGCCCAGCGCGGTGTCCATCCACCAGTACCTGCGTGGTCGGTCAACCACTCATGCACCGAAATTCGAAAAGTGAACAATGGCAATAATCTTTCTGAGACTACCTATGGAAGATTCCCACACTATAATATTTAGAAGAAGTAGGGCCGGGGTTGGTAGCATAGTCTGTGTGGGCCATGGCGGAACTCAGACCTTCCGATCAGTACTTCGTTGGCCTGCCGCTTGCTGTACGCGCATCAACCAATACGATACTCAAAATCTGTGTCAATTTGTGTCTTGGCAACTTTTGGGGAACCCTCGCTAGGTGCAAGGTCGGGATTAGGTGACCATGAAGGGCAACCTTTTGGGATGTCACCAGCTCATAAATGATAACTTCACGAGAACCTTGATAACACCAGGCCAGCCGTATAGAATTATCGTAAAGGTGGAAGCCGCATAGGAGTCATCTCCGATAGAATCTTTTCATAATAAAAGATGTAGAAAGTCCGTTCGAGACTGCCCAAATCTAGTTGCACACATAACTACTTCAACCATCCTTCCTTTTCATGCACAAGTCAGCTCATACGGCAAACACAATGAAATTACGATCCGAAACTAGGAGCTGGAGGCGGGAAGCCTCTCGGTCAAATCCTATGTCTCCAACGCTTCCACCGGATATCCTACTCATGATCATGGAAGAGCTGGAGAAGCAAGTTTCGCCTACTAGAAAGCGTTTAGTAGGCAACTGGGCTGCCGTATCAAAACATTGGCACAAATTCTTCGAACCCATACTCTGGCATACTTTGAGTATACGGCCATTTGTTTCCAGGTCAAATTTTGATGGGTTCAGTGAGAACGTTAGCGGTCACCGAAGAAAACTGGTGCACAAGATCTTGCTTCATGTGGACTTGAACATATATCCCCATGGTGACCGCAGTGTGGCGGAAAGCGGATATACCAAGTTCGAAAACAATTCAAAATTTTCCGCAGCTCTCCATGCGCTCTTTCATCATCTTTCTACATGGGTCGTCGAGCCTCCAAGGCCTGCAATCACGCTTGAACTGAGTGCCAGCTCACCTCGCGATGAACTATACCACTCACCTCCGAGATATCACGGGCGTCTTCGCAATCTGCAACCGCATGGATACTCGCCTTATGGCGCCAAAATACGCCTCCTTGGTAACCTCCTTAACACCGACTGGTTATCTTTCTGCGATGATCCATATTTCGAACTGCCCAAAGTCAACGTGATCGCCGAGCTTTTCGTCACCCAGAGGCTCTATCGAAGCCTCTCCGAAAAGGCTTTATCAGATATTCTGAAGGGGCTGCCCTGTCTCAGCCATATCAACTATGAGCCGTGGCTTGCCATTCCTTTAAGGTTCCAGACCGAGCGAGAGGAGGCAAATACAAGCCTATTCCGGAATCTTGGTGCCAACGTACGCGCGGTGACCTTATGGGAAGCTCAATCCTGGGAGCTACATGGAGTCATATGTTATTCCAAGATGATGTGGCTGTGGCCCCCAACAAACGACAAGCTCGCCAAGCAGGCAGCGCGAGCCAGCTTCACACTGCGGCATTTGGCAATTTCTCACGCAATAGACGCCACAGAGTTTTTCATAGGATTTGTGGAAAAGGCTTCGCAGACTCAGTCGAAACCTCTTCTTCAACATGTGGCTCTGACTTATCGCATACAGTACGGAAATGTCGATTTAACGCAGATATATGATATGCTTAAAGTCGCGGCTCACGCAGCTTCTTACATGGGTATGCTGCAGATTTTGGAGATTTGGAGCCCCGGTAGAGGCCAAGGCTTCTTTTTCAGATGCGAAGTTGCGAAGTACGCAATTAAGATTACAGTCGCGGCCACGTTTCGAATCTCTGAGATTGAGGAAGTCTTGGAAGCTTGGCAACTTGCCTTGCGCTGGTATACACGTCGCAAGATTCAATATGTTCGTGAGACTATTGATCCACGCGTTTTGACTGAGCCAGAAAGTATCTGCAAGTATTTGAAATTGTATAAATCGCTCCGGGAGTGGTGATAGGAAAGCAGTCTCAATAAACGTCACAGACAACGGGCTGGCAACACGACATAGATTGAAGGACTGATAGGAATGATCAACCCTGGAGTGTTGGTCTAATATACAATCAAAATCAATAAAACTCTTTCTTGGACTCACAGAAGTGCACTTTGTGCCTCTTAAGTACTCGTGCAAAAATTCAGTGTCGCAAGCCTCAACATGAAGGAAGACGCATGAGACAACATTGAGGACGGCAGCACTTGGGGCGGCAACAGGAGTACCGGAAAGCTTGATGTAAGTAAAAGCTGCTCCAATAATCGTAGGCACTGGCACGGAAAATCAGACCTTCGCCGTTGTTCCAGGACTGGTGTAGCTTAATTGGAGTCCTCCGATTCACCACGCCTTTCTATAGTCTTCTGACAGTGCTAAACAAAGAGGCAAATTGTCAGGCATTTCGAAAGGCTTTACACGTCTCAGTTATCCATCTATGGCTATCAACTACAAACTGTAGCTCATTTATTACCAAATAATCCACCCTTAACTAAGGTAGAGAGAACAAAGTAAGCGTATCTAACAATCAGGGCATAGCGTACACCGAGATGATGCCCAGCCATAGAATCAGCACCTCGATCGCAGCGCTTCAATTTGCACGTCTGCGGCCGCAACTCTGGTCAAGGAAACCTTGACCACGCTCGCACACAACTGTGCAAGGTTCAGGATAAGGAAGCCTAGCCGTCTCTTAAAGGTGACACTCCTGATTCAAGGTTGGAATGGAATGACCCATAACACACCTGATCCTTCGGTTGATCTTTTTTATGGTTCATTGGTTCCATCCTCCTCGGTCTTGACCTCTCTAGTTACAAGCTATACCCGGATAGCCAAATAACCGTTGGCTTACGGCTATTGTTGATCTTGGAGTTTTTCAGGCCAGGTTGTCGGCATCTTTCATTTGGGTCATTATTTCTTGGGGTTTATTTCCAATATTGGCACCTGCGACAAGTGAACGGCACGGCCGGCACGACACGACCGAGTCACGCTGATGAACTCAGACGCCTCGACGCCCCACTTCATTGTGAACAGTTCTACGCGTAGTCCATCATCTTCGCAACTCATATGGTCTAATTGGTTTGCTCGAACATGGTCACTCGTCAAAATGAATCCGCGCACAAGGACATGTAAATCGGCCGAGTCGATCTTGATTTCCCCGGCTGGGCCTTCGTTTCATCTACAAGTCAGGCGCTAACATCGCCCTGTTCCAGCATTGGGTTCATGCTGTTGTGATTGTCGTAGGGCTAAGCGAAAAACTGCATGCTTTGCCTTTCGAGTGTCATCTAAACTTTAATTCTAGCCGATATTAGGCGTCGCAACATCTAAGTGCAAGAAATTGATTGCTCCCGCCGGCAAACTCAGTCTATTGATAGATTGCCCCCATCGGCAACCCACTCTCCTGATTCATGCGGTAGACTTGATGGTGAGGCTGTGCTAAGTTTGTTTCGTTACAAAATCAACAAAATCCTCTTCTCTCACTTCATCCAATGTGCCAAATCTCGTTACATCTAAGATCAGATTTACCTTGAACGATAATCAGCCACAAAGCAGCCTAAAATGCGCTTCTTCTTCGTTATCGCTCTTTCTGCCATTTCCATTGGCCAAGCGTCAGCGCAGGCCACTCCCCAGGAGACGATTTCCACCTCATGTAAGACCGTGCCAGAATGCGGCCAAAATAACATTGGCGCTGCTTGCACCATGACCTGCCAAGATAACGTATGTGCCATTGCTACTCATAGATAATGAGACGTTCATTTGCTGACCATGATCTCGAATATAGCCTGGAGGCGAGCGTAAAGTTACGGGCACATGCAAGTCTGGCACATTTGGAATCAACTGCTTGTCCTAAAGGCTTTTGTGTGCGAAGTTTCGGAAACTTCCATAGGGAATGGAGGGACAGCGGGTTTTAGAATTACACCGACCAGCGTTTAGTTCACATGCGTGGCCGTTGATTACTTGGCAATATAAAAGAAATGGTTGCCTCCCCTTCTATAGCCCTACACATACATGATTCTCGTTCGATGCGGTTCTCATCAACAAGAGAACCTTCTTAATTTTCAGTTACTTCTGAATTGCTGCACAAAACCGTTCGCGAAGTATTGCGCTACATGTAACATGGCCCAAATGGAAGCCAACGACCGTCCCCACTACCCGGCTGGTGTGCCCGGCAAATTCAGCTCCGATGGGACCCTTCAACATTGGGCGGGAAACACAATCATCTGTCACATCCCGCCATCGAGTCCTGTATATCATTCGATAGAGTCCGTCATCGAAGAATTGTCGTCATGCAAAACGTCTTCCATCATTGCGCCCCTTCCGGCTACCAGCTTGCATATGACAATATTCGAAGGCGTCAGTGATCAGGTCCGTAGACCGGGTTATTGGCCTTCCGACCTCGCCCTTGATGCCACTCAGGAAACATGCAATGAGCACTTTGAGAAGAAACTTCGAAAGTTCAGCCTAGGGCCCGAGGCTGCAGCGCCATACAGAATGGTGTTGAAAGGAATCGATATACTTGATGTTGGGGTTGCGGTGCGATTCGACGGCATTACACCAGCGGAAGTGGAACGCTTGAGGGCCCTAAGAGATCGGCTTGCAAACGAGCTTAAGATTCGGCATCCAATACACGACGAATACGCTTTCCACATTAGCATGGTGTATTTCCTTCGACATCCAAACGAGGAGCAGAAACAGGATATGGAATCCATTCTCAAGCGCCACTTCGAAAAGATGGCAAAAGAGATTGAGCTTGGGCCACCGGAGTTCTGTCTGTTTGCCAACATGCATGCGTTCGATCCGGTCTTCTATCTCAGTTAAGGTAGATCTTCTGATACGTTTTCAACCACTTGAAGCGTATATGGGGTTTGTCATCTAGATAATGACGAAGAGTGTCTATTTTCCTTTGCCACCTAAACGATCACATCGCGCCTAACTAGTGACAGCCATTGGATATGAGCAGGACGTGATGCCTATGGTCACACGAATGCTCGACTCGTCTCAGGCGCTTTGCCGATATTAATTCGCAGCCTAGTTGTTATCGAGAGTGACCTTGCTGGCGATATCATATTTCCTCAACTCCAGCTCCGCCCTTGATGCTTCTTGCCTGATTATCTCCTCGACCTTCTCAGAACGAGGGGTGAACTCAACGTTGAATGGCAGCGGGCGAGGTGCTGGGCTATTGTTGAACGCAAAGATGTCTAACCTTTTGTCGTTTCCCTAGATGAATCATAAGCGTCAAACGCTGACTTCTTGTTCGAGCGGGATAAGAACCGTAGCCATGACGGAGAAAAGCTAGCTAATATGTTACGTACCTGCTCGTCAACGGATCGCATCCGGAATGCCCAAAGCAGCTCCACAATAGTGAACCATACGCCTTGCTCAGCAAGCGGCTGTCCACTACAAACGCGCCTCCCCCAGCCAAAGGTGAAGATGCCCCTCTTGCTAGGGTTAGGCCGCCGCTCAGCCTCATCTAGAAACCTCTCGGGCCTCACTTCATCTGGGTTTGGGTAATCGCGCGGGTTGCGGTGTATCGCCCATAGGTTGCCGATGATGGTGGTACCAGCAGGAATCAGCATGCCGTTGTATATATCGTCCTGGGTGGGTGCGTGTGGCGGACCGCCGAGCGCAATGGCAGAGCGCCATCGGAAGATCTCAGTCAGGAGAGCACGGCAGTATGGAAGTGACTCTTCATCTTCCCATCTTGGTGGGCGTGGCTCACCAGCAAGCACACGGTCAATCTCCTCCTGGGCCTTCTGCTGAACGCGTGGGAAGGCGCACATGGCGAAGATGAAGACCAGGATCGTTGTAGTGGTCGTGTCCACGCCGCCGCCGATCAGGTTGCCAGTCAGGCTTGCAATTTCTTTGGGCGAAAGCTTGAGCTCCAGCTGTTCATTTATGAGTCGCTTAGAAAAGCTGTCTTCAGGGAACCGACTTCCCTCGACAGTGAGAGCGTAAAAGTACTTGAGTAACCTTTGCCCATCTTCCCACAGTGCAGAGGGCAATGGATACATCCATCGAGGAAGCTTACACATCCATGGGTAAGACTCAGCCAGATGCTGTGCTGGCGTGGTTAAGCTAGCTCCTGTTTGCACGAAGGATAGTGCCAGCCGGGCCAGGTCGTCCTCTGCATTCCGGATGCGACGTCCCCAGCCGATGATGGAGGCGACAGAACATGCGTAACGTTCGATAGCAAATACGAAGTCGTTTCCATCCAAAATGTCGCGGGCCAGGATCTTTGACTCGTTACCTTGAAACGTTCGGTAGCCTCGCACAGCTTGGCTGCCTACTGCTGAATGCTGTTGAAATCATTAACCGCTGTACCAAGAGTGCCAAGAGGCCATAAGACAGAGCAAATTACATACCGTGATTCGCCGGTGTAGTCTCCATTTATCGCCGTAGACGAGATTGGTCTGATTATTTTCGGTGTCGTCGAGCATGTCACCGGCAAGATAAGAGGCCGGGCGTGACGAGTAAATATTTGCACGCTTGTCCATGAGATCTGACGCCGACCAGCAGTCATTCGCTATGACGGTCGGACGATTTCCCGTCCAAAGGGTGATCAGCGGGCTGTTGTAATCTTTGGACCACTTTTCGAAAGTCACGTAGGGTTTCTCAGTAGGAACCTGTCCAATATTGCCAACAATGGGGTACGGAAAGGGGCCGGGCGGCATTCGAGATCTCAGGTACAAGACGCGGCTGTAAGAAGCCACGATCCATAGAATTGAGAGTATGACAATGATAGATGATACAAGGCCCAACATTGCTTGGGGGCTCAGCCAAAGTGCTGACAGACCATGGGGTAGATGCATCATAGATAAGGATCGAATACAAGCTGCTTTATTTTTCGAAACGGACAACAGTCACAACACGCAGTAATACGAAATCTCATTATCTTCGTCTATCATTTATCTTCTCCTCATCAACAGACTGACGGCTTCCGCGGAGCCCGCCGAATACGATTCGGACATCAGTGACTGTAGGAACAAATTTGTCGTTCAGTGCCACCTGCTGTATGAAGGCGCTTGGAGGTCAGCTTGGCTCGTAGCTGCCAAGCAACAATGCGGCAGCCGGCCCCGCAATCCTGGCATCTCGGGTGCAGAAAGAGGGCCCCCGCTTAACCGAAAGCAACCACATCACTACTACTCTCAAGAGATCACCGACTACGGATAGCAAGGTCGACTCTACCTGCGTATTTCGCGATATGACGACGGGAGGCAGCGGGGTACTCGGCCGAATTGCCCGATCAGCATTCATACTTGAACAGTTCTACACTGAGATGATCATGGTAAATTGATTGCTGCTACCAGCTACGCGCCTGCTGTCGCCCATAGTCTGGCCTACATGGCTATTCGATTCACGCCGGGCTCTATGCCCGGATTTACCGAGCGATCGAGACTGGGTCGATACGTCAGGTTAGTGACAGAGATCTTGCGTGTGTTGAGTAGTCACGTTAAGGATCGGCTCATTTGATGTCCTCATCGTACCTTGACTCTTCTACATCATCTACATTGGAATATCGTCAAACAACAACGCAGCATCGCAAATATGGGCTCAAAGGCTATTGTTGTTACATTGCTTGCCTGCATCGCGAGCACCTGTGTCTTCTCCCTCGACGTCGCGATTATCAATAGTCTCAACGTTATGCAATCCTTCCAAAATTGTACTTCCAATGCCCTTCTTTTCCTGTTTTCCACAATTAGAACCTCCGAACTGGAGATGAGCTCAATTTCTGACCTGCATTGACTAACAGATTTTGAACTTAATCCCGCTCTCGCCGGCCTCAATGTCACAATTCTCTATGTTGGTTGTGTTTGTGCAGTCCCATTTGCTGGCTTTGTGTTGGATCGGTATGGCCGTCGGAGAGGTCTGATGATCGGTTCCGCCATTGCTCTCCTCGGAGCCACCCTTCAAGCCTCGGCCCATGAGAGTAAGCCTCTTGTCCATGTTTTCTGCAGGCATGTGTTTTCTGGTTAGATTAGAATGAGAATATGCTGATGGGCTCTCAGAAGTGCAGCTTCTTTTTGGTAGATTCTTATTGGGTCTCTCGTTCATCATTACGGGTGCTGGCGCCCCGTCATGGTTGATGGAGGTTGGTCCTCCGAAGCATCGGGAAGAGATAACAAACGCCATGGTTGCTTGTCTGCCTATTACAGGCATGATGGGTGGTCTCATCTACCTGGGACTTTACAATAAAACTTCCAATTGGGCATGGAGGGCGGGCCTCATGGTATGTAGCAGGGTTCCATCATCTTAGTATCAGTTAGTCACTAACGTCTAGGTTATCAAGGCTGATATCGCCGGGCCCGCTATTGCGTTAATAATACTCCCTTTCGCACCAGAAAGCATTCGCTGGTTAGTAGCCGAGGGCCGGGCAGATGAGGTAAATGCCTTGACTCATCTTTGACTCCCAATTATAGCCAGTGCAACTTTACTGACGCTGTCAATACAATAGGCCTTCGAGGTCCTCGTCAAGATCCGTCAGAGAAATAGGAACGATCCCGAGATTCTGGCAGAATTTCAGCAGATCAAGCAGACAATCGAACTTGAGCGTCAATTGAGTCAACGAGATTCCTGGAAATCCCTCGTGTCTCCTGGTAAGTCAATCCTGTCTCTGAGGGATTAAGCTGATCATTTTGTGTAGCTCGTAATTTTCGCAGGTTCCTCATCACTGTTTTAACGAATTTCTTCTTCCATATGAATGGCAGTAATTTCTTACCGTATAGCGACTTTCCCATTGACCACCCTCGGCCTTTCGACGTGAATTTGCTGACAAGCGGATGGGCAGATATTTCTTTACTATCATCATCCGTGGAACTGGTGTGACCAACACCTTTACCCTTCTCCAGGTCAACGTCGGTCTTACGGCATGGGCCGCAGCTTGTTCCATCTTTGGCGTTTGGTTCGTTTCGAAAATGGGGCGAAGGTCATCTTTCTGCAAGTTCCCCTCTCAGCGTTCATTTTCTAGTTGAAAGTCGACGCACACCACGATTGCATCACTAATTCTATGAAAAAAACTGCTAGTGATTGGTACAATGGTGATAGCCGCATCATTTGCTACTCTTGCCATACTGCAGCAACGTATCGAGGCTACCAACGAAGCCGCATTCGCCAAAGGGGCCGTAGCCGTGTGCTTCATTTTCTACTGGGCGGCCTTTTCATCTTGGTACGTGATAGCCACTCTTTGTTGAGCGCATACCTGTTAACCTCAATGATCGCGATCTTGAAGGATGCTGTTAAACTACTCATACCCCCCAGAGATCCTCAAGTACACCCAAAGAGCCCGTGGCGTTGGTGTTGGCCAGGCCCTTGGCTACCTCGTTGGGGCAGGCTTGAGTTATGCTATCCCGCTCGCTATCCAAAACCTCTCATGGAGATACTACATCGTCAACTGTCTTTGGAATGTGCCAATTTTTGTCGTCATATGGTGGCTCTTCCCTGAGACAAAGGGCAAAACTCTGGAGGAAATCGACTCCATATTCGACGGCTCAAGTGCGAAGTCCTCGCTACCAGTCATTGAGGGCCTGCCAGATCCTTCCATCGAAGGGGGTCATTACGAGGTGAAATTGAAAGGGTTTAAGAATTCCCGGGTTGGAACTTCTGCGCCGTGACAATTGACTGGGTTCAACCGTTGTATGCGGGTTTGGCGTTTGAATATGGAGGAAACCAACTTGGTAAGAGGGTCTAAGTAGAGCAGCAACCTGCTGAGGAAGTTAGAAGGATCCTAACATCAGTAAAACTGAGATCAATTCGAAGGGCTCATCTCAAGCCTAGTGCCGAAGACAGCTGGGTAAAAAGCTGCGGTCTAGCAATAGAGGCCAGGGTGTTTGATACGATCTTTGGCGAGGTAGCAGAACCTATGCTCTCAAGCTTTTTCATGCACAAGCATCGTTGACTGGATGTAATCGCAGCATCATCTCTGCCATAATAGAGAAGCACTCTGATTTGGCAAGCAATGTGTACTAGGTACCTTCATTTTAAGCATAACATCAAGTTTCACTGGGAATGGGCGACGATCACTGCCCCGAAAGTTAAATCTACCCCGCCATTTCCAGCATTGCCGGAGGGGTTCGTCGTTCGCCACCAATTACCAATCGCTATATTGCTAGGGTCGGGCAGAATCCGAGAGCTATCTGCCGCTTACATGGTCTAAATGCCGTCAAATCCGACCAACCGCTGAACCTCGCATTACCCCCGCTACCACTCGGCGCCGACGTCGGTTAAACGTCAGTGAAGATGGAAGGATCTAGTGATGATAAAAACAAGCGTTCTCATGTCGAGGAGAAAGATGGCGCATCGTCTCAAGAGCATACCAAAATGGCCACTCTCCAGCTCGCAACGTGGGCGACAAACTTGACTTACGCCAACCTCACGACCGGCGTGGTTGACGCCGCTGTGAAGAGTCTTTACAACTGGGCCGGATGCGCAATCGGGGGTTACATCCAAGACGCACCCCAGATTGCGCAGAACACCACCCTCGCTGCCTTCAGCGGTCCTCCCACATCGAGCATCCTTGGCGCCAATGACTCCATCAGCGCAGGATACGCGGATGCGCAGACAGCGGCCTTGATCAATGGCATCGCCTCACATGTTGATGATTATGACGATACCCATTTGGAGACAATCATCCATCCAGCTGGACCCGTCGCTAGCGCGCTCTTTGCTGTTGCCGAGTGGAAAGCCCCAGTCTCCGGCCAGGATTTCATCACCGCCTTCGTAGCTGGTGTTGAGGCGGAGTGTAAGCTGGGTTTGTCAGTCTACCCCGAGCATTACAACGTGGGATGGCACATCACGAGTACAACTGGATCCATAGGCGCCGCAGTGGCAGTCAGCAGACTTCTTGGATCTGACACCACTACTATGCAGAACGCCATCGGCATAGCAGCAACCCAAGTTGTTGGCATGCAAGAGTATTTCGGCTCAGACACGAAGTCATTCCACGTCGGCCGGGCCGCGCAAAGCGGTATGCTTGCCGCCCTACTTGCCAAGAACAACTACACAAGCTCATTGCAAGGTCTTGAAGCCAAATTTGGCTGGCTTCACGTCGTCAGCACGCGTGAGAACGCAACGGCCTACTTCGATCAACTTGGCAAGATATGGGAGGTTGGAAAGAACACATTCAAGCCTTTCCCTTGTGGCATCGTCATGCACCCATCCATCGACGGCGCAATCCAGCTTCACAACCAGACCTTGCAAGAAGGCAAAGCTATTGCAGACATTGAATCTGTCCAGCTCCGCGTCAACCCGCAAGTCCTGATCCTCACAGGCAAGACGGATCCGCAAACCGGCCTAGAGGGAAAGTTCAGCATCTACCACGCCACAGCTGTGGGTTTGCTCTATGGAGAGGCCACACCTAAGGAATTCACCGATGCTGTGGTCAAGAATCAGACGGTGGCCGATCTGCGGAAGAAGGTCAACGTGACGACGGATGCAAGCGTGGATAACGCCCAAGGATACATCACAGTGAACTTCAACGATGGAACCAAGTTGGACAAGCACATTGTTAACGCGATTGGTAGCCAGGAGAACCCACTCACAGTTGAGGACTTGAAGAAGAAGTTCATGGACCAAGTCACTATCGCTATTGGCGGGGACAGGGCGGTTAGGGCCTATGAAGCATTCACTAACATCGGGAACTTGACTGATGTCGGCAAGCTGAGGTCAATGTTTTAATTTTTTAATATTATTCTATTTCATGTCTGACTTATTCACCTATTTTTGTATGATCATGAGTGAACGCGAACTGGGAGTTGTGAGCGGGCAAACGCACATACTAACTCGAAAGCCAACTTTCGATGGAAAAAAGCATCTACCGGTCTGCAAGTCTTCTCGCTTCCGGTCGATGCATAGTTGTTGAATCTAGTGATCTTCTCGGTCATCTCCCTAAGTTGCCGACATTGAATCGGGAGAATGCCTTATGTCGCCGAGAGTGACTAGGTGGGGCTTCGGGGGTAGATGGCGGAGACGGACAATTCCCGCTGACGATGCGGATCGTGTCAGTTGGCCGCGGGGTTTGTCCGTCCTCCTAGAGGCTAGGGTGCAATTTTGATCAACGAGAGCTGCTGAAGGCGGCTTTTCTGAAATTTCAATCATCTTCCATAGAAGTCAATTCGCTCATTCTCTCTGCAGTCGCTTTTCATCCGGAGGACCAAGCTTGCTGTTTCCGCACTCAGACCTTTCAACATGACTGTCGTTCATATTGGTGAGGCTTTGATTCAAATGTACCCTATAGCCATTTTTACATGCTAATGCTTATCTTCATCAGTTTTATTCAAGTTTCGTCCCGATGTGACAGACGAACACAAAATTACGTTTGTGAAAGAGCTCAAGACTCTCAAGACACTTCCCTGTGTGAAAGCACAACGTCTTGTTGTCGGTGGTCCCTCCATTACGGACCCGATAGAGCGAAGCAAGGGCTATCATTTCGCCCTTCTGAGCTTTCACGATGACCGCAAGGCACTTGAAGAGTACCAGGCTAGTGCTGAACATCACAGGTAATTGTCCACAGCTGTTCCCCGAATAATTGCTGACCAGCTCCGCAGAGTGACCAGCACCTACCTTTGGCCCTTCAAAGAGGATGTCACAAGATTTGACTTCGAAGTTGAGGAGGAAGATGAACATATGTGGGACTTTGTGGCGAAGGGAATCGTGAATGGCGCTGTGTAGTGTCGAAACTAAGATACCCGGACTTGACACTGGTGAATTGCTCTTTGTCAGGTGATGCGAAGAATACAGGGATGCTCGAATTGAAGAATGGCGAGTTCTAGAGAATAAAAAGTCTTGATTGGCTGATCGTCTCGAAGTCGCTTGTGCCACATACATGCAGGATCGATTGATAAGAGCTGTGGGATGGCGGATCAGGCGAGAGCGGGGTCAAGAACTCAAGATCCGAGCCTCTCCCCACGATCATAATTGTCGCCTTGCTCTTCAACTACCTCGGTGCTTAAGTATCCCGACAAATCTACCAAGCTAGACGACGTCGCACCAAGAAAGCTTTGAGATCGATATCGCGATGTCTCGGCCAGATAGTTGGCTATGTTCCATCTGCATGCAGGTCATTCAGACCAGCAGTGGTCGGACCGGTCGTGACGCCACAGGCATGCCGCCAGGCCAGAGTTTGGAACGTTTTCGAAAGGCTGCCGCTGATGATTGCTTTATATGTTCTAAAGTATGGAATCTCTCCGAGCAGCATCGGCGAGCGTGGGATTGTCTGCCCCCGGAAAGTTGGAGTCCATTCTACTACATCATCGATAAAGAAGAGTATCCTAAGAATACGCTGCATCAAATCAGAGTCTGGATCCTCTACAATGACCCGACTCGAGAACAAACAGAGCACGCCACCGACGTTCGTTTCAGGTTGATACCGTCAATAGGTACGCAAATTACGACTGCGTGCCCACACAGCTCGCTTTCAACGAGCTCATGATTATGCGGTTGCTGACAATAACCATAGGAAGTGAATACGAGAACTTATTCGTGTTCTCGGAGATCGAAGAAAGCACCGGATCTTCACAAACCCTTCACTTGGCTTATTCTTGGTTTCGCGAGTGCACATCTCGCCATACAAGGAAGTGCAAGGCTCATCCTGGACAGACAGAGGGCTGGCTTCCGTCACGTCTTATAGACATTGGATCTCATGGGGATACGCAATGGAAGCTTTTGATAACAAGCACAGATGCGATATTGTCTGGATCTCTTCTGTATCTGACTCTGAGCTACCGCTGGGGAGACGATGTCCAGCACGAGCTCTTGACATCGTCCACAATGAGCCAATTTCGACAAGGGGTAGAGATCTCTAGTCTGCCCAAAACATTCCAAGATACAGTTATTGTGGCACGGCGATTGGGAATTCGATACATATGGATAGACTGCCTCTGCATCATTCAAGACTCCCGAGATGATTGGGAGGCTGAAGCTCCTGAGATGAGGCATATATACGCAAACGCGGCTTGTAACATCGCCGCGTCTGCGTCAGATGACGCCGATGGAGGACTTTTCCGGTCTCGAGATGGGCGAGATATTCGGCCTGGTTTGGTCACCTCGACTCTGGCGTCATGTCACCCTGAAACATTCTATATCTTTGATAAAAGCTATTGGGATCGCCACCTTCTCGGGGGTTCACTTCATCGCAGGGGCTGGGTCTTCCAGGAACGTTTCCTGGGGCCGCGCCAGCTCTACTTTACACAACATCAGGTTCTGTGGGAGTGTCTTGAGGAACACAAGTGTGAGGGCTTTCCTCGAGGTATTCCCCTCCATATATCTTTCAAGGATACTGAACGACTACTTAAGCCATTTGAGGAGAGGAAACAATTGGATAAAACACAGGAACGAGGGCTTGACGACCACAACATGGCTTACGACGCGCTGGAACTATGGCGCGATCTTGTCACGGCCTATTCCCAATGCCGCTTCACGAGGCCAGAGGACAAGCTCTACGCCTTTTCGGGCATCGCCAAGCTCTTCCAGGAGGTGACCGGTGACAGATATCTCGCGGGTCTATGGCGGTCACGGGTCTTGGATTTGCTGAATTGGACCGTCTTCACTCCAAAGCCAAGGCTGTCATCTCAATATCGGGCGCCTTCCTGGTCTTGGGCATCGGTTGATGGGCCTTTCAAGATGCATATGACCGCGGCTGACTTCCACTTTCAGGTTTCAGTCTTAGATGTGGATGTTACGACAAGAAGCGGGAAACAAGATGTTGTCGACGTTACCGGAGGGTACATTAAGTTGAGGGGTCCCTTGATCGCTGGACACTATAGCCAAGAGTCGATTGCCGGACAGATATTGATTCAGTTGAAAGACAAAAACGCCCATCCGATCTCTGTGTTGCCCTTTCCAGACACTACAGAAATCCAATTTCAGGGGCGTGGTACAATCAATTTCCTAGTTCTCAACGCCCAAGAGCGAAATTGCTCGGGGAGTGGGGATTCAACGTATACCAAGGAAACCGACCTCATTTGCATTATCTTAGCTCCTGTAAGTGAGCTGGACCGCGTTTACAAGAGAATAGGATGGTTTTCGGACAGACATCGCAAAAGGTTCTCTGAACTAGAACTCCTTGCAGCCTACCAGCAACACGTGGAGGACATAGTTATTATTTAGGCACGTAGAGAAACTATAGTGAAGACATGAGTGGCAGGGCTTTTATCAGAGGTGTATAAACTTCGCGCCGACACCCTTACTGTCCCTTTCAGCTACATATACATCACGTTTGGAACCAGGGCTTATCTGATACGGTTAGCGACAGAAACATTCCCCGGTGCGCTAAGCATAATGTTTGTAGTCCCGCTCGTCTCTTATGAAATACGCATCTGAAATCTGGTAAGAGGTGACATGTGCAGGGTTCGAGCAGGACACAAAGCACCGCCACCAGGTAACAATTTTCAATTCATGTCCGTCCTGTAGAAGAAGTAATCCCTCCATCAACCACAATCTTCTGCCCTGTGATATACCTCGCCTCATCAGAGACCAAAAACGCCGCCGTATTCGCAACATCCCACGCATCGCCCATCCTCCCTATCGGCACCTGCTCATCCCTCATCTTCTTGAACGCCTCATACCCGCCCTCCATCGGAAACCTCGATGCCAAACTCTTGGTATAAGGCGTCTCCATCAACCCCGGAACAACGGTATTCAGCCGCACCTTTTTGGGGGCATAGATGACGGCTGTCGCCTTGACGAACTGCATAATCGCCGCCTTGGTCGTGTTGTAGGCCACCTGCGGCTTCCCGATGTACCGCAATCCCGCAATGCTCGATATGCACACAACGCTCCCGCCCGTCTCCTGCTTCTCCATCACAGGCAAGACGTGGTGACATGCGAGGTACACAGTCTTGAGATTGATATCGATCTGAGAGTCCCACGTCTCCTCGGACATGGTTGCAGGGCAGCCGGGCTGGGATTGCCCGACGTTTGCCAGGAGGATGTCGATGCGGCCGTGCTTTGCCAGACACGCGTCCACGAGCGCTTTTACAGACTCGGAAGAGGTGGCATCGGTAGCGACAACATCGCAGACGCCTCCGATTTCTTCAATGGCCTTCTTTGTCTTGGCTGTTGACTCGATAGTGCGGTTCCCGCCAAAGATGATGGCGCCCTGCTTTGCAAAAGTGACGGCGCAGGCGGCCCCAATACCCCAGCCTTCTGAGCCGGTTTGGCCAAGGCCTATGACGAGGGCGACTTTTCCTCTGAGGTCGAGCATGAGTGTGGTGTAAGTGGTGACGGAAAAGGGTCGGAAAAGATGGGGCTTCGGTGACGATGAATGGGATGTTGAAGCTGGGTCAAGACGATCATAATTGCTTCACTCGATTCAACAGCTTAACTTATACTCAAAACAAACCGCACACAAAATACGTATAGTAATGCTCCCCGAATGCCACGGCCATAAAGGAAGCTTCTCGATGGGAGTTTGCTGTAAGTCGCATACAAACGGAGAAAGTCCGCCAGCCACGGACAAGACTCCGAGTGCTTCGGCCGTCCTATTACCGCCGGGATCACGACATGCGGAGTCCCCGCACCTCAACCGGGCCCGCGGATAAGGTCATCTAGCCAACCATAAAACCAGGAATACTAATACTCCTCATGACGTGACCGTCCCTTATAATCGCAAGCCAACTTAACACCAAAAGCCAACATCAAAATTCAAATTTTGAGAAAACAGATTAGTAACAATGGCAGAACAAAAGAAGCCTGTAACAGGCGATTACGACCTCTCAACCCCAATCGACCCCAACTCGACCGGCCTCCGCCAGGGCCTCACCTCCTACGGCGACGCGCACTTCTCCCTCTTCCTGCGCAAGGTCTTCATCAAAGCCCTCGGCTACAGCGAGGATGCGCTCTCGCGCCCCATCATAGGCATCGTCAACACGTACTCGAGCTTCAACCCGTGCCACGCCAACGTGCCGCAGCTGATCGAGGCCGTGAAGCGCGGGGTGCAGCTTAACGGCGGCCTGGCGATCGACTTTCCCACGATCAGCATCGCGGAGAGCTTCGCGTCGCCGACGAGCATGTATCTGAGGAACCTGATGAGTATGGACACCGAGGAGATGATTAAGGCGCAGCCGTGTGATGCTGTGGTGTTGATTGGAGGTAAGATGTCCTGTGGTCTGAGACGGACGGTGCTGGGGCTGACGGGTGGGTAGGATGTGATAAGACGACACCGGCTCAGTTGATGGGTGGTATCTCTGCGAATAAACCCATTTTGCATCTGGTCACGGGACCAATGATGCCAGGCAGCCACAAGGGTGTAAGAATCGGCGCATGCACAGATTGCCGCAACAACTGGGCAGCATACAGAGCTGGGAAGATTGATATCGAAGACATCTCCGCCATCAATGACGAGCTTGCACCAACGGTGAGTACAAACCACGTCCCTCAACTCATCTCACTTTACTGATACAACACAGGGAGGAACGTGCGGCGTCATGGGCACCGCCTCAACCATGGCCTGCATCCTCGTCGGCCTCGGCATGATGCCCTTCGCCGGCGCCACCGCGCCCGCCGTCTCCTCCGCCCGCCTGCGCATCGCCGAGCAAACAGGCGGCCTCGCCGTCGCCCTGCACACCAAGCGCCTCAAGCCCCAGGACCTCCTCACGCGCGAGTCCTTCCTCAACGCCATCACCGTCCTCCAGGCCATCGGCGGCTCCACCAACGCCGTCGTCCACCTCATGGCCATCATCGGCCGCCACCCGGCCGTCGCCGGCACCATCACCCTCGACACCTTCGACGAGATCGGCCGCCGGACCCCGCTCATCGTCGACCTCAAGCCCAGCGGCGACAACTACATGACCGACTTCCACAACAGCGGCGGCATGCTCGCGCTGCTGCACGAGATCAAGGACCTGTTATACCTGGACGCGATGACGGTCACGGGCAGGACGCTCGGCGAGGAGCTCGCGAGCACGCCCTTCATCCCCGTGCCGCGGGACAGCTTGGTCAACTGCCTGCAGCCGTTCAACGAGCCGCTGTACCCCGCGTCTGCGCTCGCTGTGCTCCGAGGGAATATCGCGCCAGGCGGCGCGGTGATCAAGCAGAGCGCGTCAAAGTACCGGCATCTGTTGAAGCACTCCGGCCCCGCGGTCGTGTTCGCAGGGTCCGCGGACATGGCGCTTCGGATTGACGATCCAGACTTGGACGTCACGCCGGATAGTGTGCTTGTGTTGCAGAATATCGGTCCGGTTGGAAACCCGGGCATGCCGGAAGCAGGCCTGATACCGATCCCTAGGAAACTCGCCGCGCAGGGCGTGCAGGATATGTTGCGTTTGTCGGACGGAAGGATGAGCGGTACCGCTGGCGGGACCATCGTGCTTCACATCTCTCCAGAGGCAGCTGATCCCGAGTCGGTGTTGGGGATTGTCAGGGACGGCGACATCATCACGTTTGACGCGGAGCAGCGTGTGATCAGGGTCGAAATCTCAGATGAAGAGATCAAGAAGAGGATAGCCGAGAAGCTCCAGGTACTAGAGCAGGAGGAGGCAAATGGTGGGAGTAACGCGCCTTGGATCGCGAAGAAGCGGATCAGGGGTTACCGCGGCTTGTACTTGCGCGAGGTTAATCAGGCTGAGGGTGGCGGAGACTTTGACTTCCTAACGGCTCGCGGTCCATCACGAGGGTTATGACTTGGGAATCATTAGATGTTTATAATGTGCCATATGAAAAACACTATTCTGTACAAGATTATTGTAAATTGCTGCAATCATCTCAAGAGAAGCTAGGGTATGTCGGTATGAAGTCGTCAAAAAGACCACGCATGATGCTATCCAAGTTCGATCCCTCTCCCATCTGCAGTTGGTCTCCGAAAGCTGTGTTAGACAAGAACGACTCGAACGGGTCTTGGGGCAAAAATGCCTCTGGGCCGTTTGAGGTCATTGATGCCATAGTAATCGGGTGAGACAGGCTCTCAGAGAAGCCGATTCTGCCTGCTGAAGCACCATTGAGATTGGGATCGTACGGGTTGAGCGGTGGTGCCTGTGTAGATTCTAGACGCGAGGACCTGCGATGTTGCGGCACGTCCAACGTGGCAGGTTGGCTCAGCATGTCCTTGATCCAACGAACAGTGGCGCGAATCATGTCGTCGAGAATGTCTCGGCACCGCTTCGCTCCAGACCAATGCTCTCCAGTGGCAGCCAATACCCCCAATCCGGCACTGAAGTCGGACATGAGTGAGTCCAACGCTGTTTGACGAGCAATCTCGGGCACCATTTTGATGCAATACAGCATGGTGATGATACTCAAAACGATTGAATGAGGCGTGTTCCAAGCGTGCATCAGCATGTTTTGCTTGTATAGCTGATCCAGGAGACGGACGCCCTGGCACGCGGCGTCGAAGCACTTGCGTAAGGAGTCCGACGAAGGGTTGGGTATCGCAGGACTGGGACGTAGGAGTAGCATCCGGAGCCCGTGGTACCTAATCTGGCAGACAATCTGGACGTACTCCATTCCAGGGTGTTGAGGGATGGTGCTGTGCCATTCATCCAACTGCTGAAGCATCCCACTTTGCCATTCGTTGATGTCGATCACTGCGGGGTAGGCATATCGAGGGGTATCGCGGACAATGCTGTTGGCAACGTATTTGAACTCGGAGTTGAGCTTGGCTAGTCTGAACAGGTGGATGGAGAAAGCCATGCGGCCCACTGGTGCAGATCCAGCTGGTTGGCCGAAATTGTGCAATGCGAAGTCATCGATGTTTTGAGGCAGCTATCGGAAAGTTAGCAATGTCTTTGTCATAGATCAAATGGACTACCCACTCGAAGATCACAGGCTTCATCTCGTAACCCAATAGGTCGGCCCATCATCGTGGCAATCATTCTGTCGAGAGTAAGAACGACCCAGAATATCCTCGTCCTCATCTCTTGCTCAAGCAGAGAAATTCCGGCATTGGTGTTGATATCTCGCTGAAGACCCAAGTCAAGAACAGCAGCTATGCACTGATAGTTGAGATACCAAACATCCAGACGCATACACGCGCTGTGCATCGTGAATATCGTGAGCAACAGCAGACACTGCAGCCCACGAATGGAGTTCTCAACGTTGATGCGATCGAAATACTGCAGGGCTGACAAGCAGTATGACTCCCCAGACAGCCTGGCCCTCGTCCGACGAGAGAGAACCGTGGCTCCGAGCGCCAGCACCATGAAGACTTGGAAGGCACCCGTCGGACCATGCTCCGACTCCAAGCCATTCTCATAAACCTGATCCAGCAGCATCATGAAAGTCGGCTGGTGGAGGATGGGGTACTGCACGTTGATGACGTCGAAGTACATCTCGGCGAGCTGGCGGGCTTGTTCCTTGCCCGGCAACGGAAGCGGGCCCTGCATCGCCTCGACAAGTGCCGTCGGGAACGGGCTGTTTTGCGCCGGCGTCCTAGAGGGCCACGCTGCCTGGTCTTCTTGGCGCGTGGAATTCAGCATCAGACGGGCCAGGAAGTACCCACTGGAAGGTCCGATGTACTTGGGGTCCTGGTTGCTGCCCAGAGATACCATGCCAATCTCGTGTGATAGGGCATTGCTTGCTGAGGGATCAATCACGCGGGCGTCTGGACGAGTTTGTGGGATGGGCGCAGTTTCGGAAGCCACAGGTGGGTGAAGCCCAGCCCCATTGGAATCAGGTGCGCTCATGTGGTCTTCTGGTTGCACACTGCCATCGTCAACCGTTGTCTCAGCGACAAAAGTGTCGTCACCATCAGCTTCCATGTCCAGATCACTGGATGGGCCTTGAGCCAAGTCCACATCAGGACATCGGTCTCGGACTATGCTTTCAAGCCATCTGATACGGTCTTTGAGATTGGATATTTGCCTTCGCTTTCGTCAGATTCGGATTCCCAAGAGTGTAGCAAACGCACTCACGCCCTCGGCAGGTCCTTCAGACGCACACTCTCTCCGTCAATGCAGGCAACCGAAGCCTTCTTGCAGTTGTTGCAAGCCGGAAGCTGGCCGTCGCACTGCGCCCAATCAGCAAACTCCACTCCGCAACACCGGCCGAGAACCACGATCCACCCTCACTTACACGGATCTTCCGCCTCTGGCAACGGGCGCATGCCAGACGCAGCCGGGCCGTCCTCCGCGGTTGGCGGCTTGGCGGCGGCCGGGAGGTGTTCAAATCGGGCATGTTCCGGAGACTGCAGGTGATGATGTTCACAGTCCGAAAATGCGGGTTTCGGGAACGGTCGAGATGGATTGTCAAGCAAGAGGTTGAAGATGTTCGGGAAATGTCCGATGTGGGCACGCAGAGGTGAGGTTGAAAAAAGACGGAGGTGAGACTGGCGCGGGGAAACCCCGCAGCAAGACTTTGTTGGGTCGGGCTAATCCCGCACAGTTGGCGGCCACTCAACGCAACTGTACGTTCAGACATGTTTGATCACGAGACTCATGTCAAGTCTTGTGAGGTAAAACACCATCTGGGAAGCTCATAATACTCATTACTTTTCATTAACTTTCATCGGAACAATATCCATTTACTAGCATTCTTCTTTACAGTCCCTGGTGTTTCAAAGGCCAGCATCTGCTCGACCTCACTGCACAGTATCACCAAAAACGAAGAAAACACCACCAAAATGGCAGACGCAACAGAACCCAAAATCCACATCTCAGCACCCGAAGCACGCCGCCTCGTCGAGGATATCCTCAAAGGCAACGGCGTGCCGGCCCCCAACGCCGCCACCGTCGCCCGCTGCCTCGTCGCCGCCGACCTCCGCGGCGTCGACACCCACGGCATGAACCGCATCCCCTCCTACATGGAGCGCGTGCGCCAGGGCGTCCTCAACGCCGCTGCCGAGCCGGAGCTCACCCAGATCACCCCGGCCGTCGCCCAGGTCGACGGCCGCAACGGCTTCGGCTTCGTCGCCGCGAGCATGGGCATGGCCGCCGCCATCGAGTCCGCAAAGGTCTTCGGCATCGGCATGGCTAGCGTCAAGCACTCGAACCACTTCGGCATGAGCGCCTGGGTCGTGCAGCAGGCCATCGACGCCGACATGATGAGCCTCGTCTTCACGAATTCCAGCCCCGCGCTGCCGGTGTGGGGCGGCAAGAGCAAGCTGATGGGCGTCTCGCCCATCGCGTGCGGCGCGCCGGGGAAAGACAAGCCGTTTATTCTCGACATGGCGCCGTCGGTGGCAGCGAGGGGCAAGATTTACAAGGCCAAGAGGCGGGGCGAGAAGATTCCTTTGGACTGGGCGTTGGATGCGGAGGGTCGCCCGACGGATGATCCGGAGGCTGCGTTGGGGGGGGTCATGCTTCCCATGGGCGGGCCGAAGGGCTCGGCGCTGTCCATCATGATGGACGTGTTTTCGGGTGTGCTGTCAGGGTCTGCTTTCGCGGGACATGTAACAAATCCGTATGACCCCTCGAAGCCGGCAGACGTGGGCCACTTCTTGGTCGCCATCAAGCCGGACCTGTTCATGAGCTTGGATGACTTTAGGGAGAGGATGGATTACCTGTACCAGCGTGTCGTTGGCTCAGACAAGGCAGCTGGTGTGGAACGCATCTACTTCCCAGGTGAGATTGAGCAACTCAATCAGCAGGAGAGAGAGAAGACTGGCATCCCGCTGGTACAGGCTGAGGTGGATGCTCTTAACGAGGAAGCGAAGAGAGTTGGTGCTCAACCTTTGACCCCCATGACGATGGCACAGTCATGAAGGAGATTGATAGGTAGCAACGTGTGACTTAATAATGAACTTAATTCTTGAAATCGAACGCAAAGTTACAGTCTTCGGACGTCGAGGTAGGGAATCAGGTTCAATAAAGAATGTTTTGTATTCATGCGTGTATGGATACTCTCTGATCATGTCTTCATCCGCCCCCACGAGCACCACCGTCTCCCTAACTCCCTCGCGTCTTGCATTCCCTTCATGTTGTTTTTTGTATACAAGGATTTCGGAATCATGTTAGAATTACTTGGGGCAAGTATCAGGTGTTTTCGGTTTTAGTGCGAGGCGAATTCCATGACAGCCATCAGTGGGGAACATGTTAATGTTGACGAGGCTAAAGAGTGACTTCTTCGCATCAATTGGGCAGATACCGAAAGAATCAACTCCATCAAGAGTGAGGATGACGATTTCGCTCCCATCAGACAGCTTTGTCTTGGTGGTGCCGAATCTCGGTGATCCCATGCCAGAGCAGCTGAAAATCCCCTCGTGGCGGGGGCTGAAGTCGCAGAACTTGTCTATGCTGTCCTGTATCCCATCGGTTCCCTCAAAGGTTGGGTCGCCGTGAAAACAAAAGTGTCCCTGTGGGTATGAGTTGATATCGAATCCGACAAAGACTTGGCCGGTTTTGGATTCCCTGACGTAGCCCCAATCCTGTACTTTTCCGCTGCCCAAATCTTGCTTGACCGTGAGAGCGAAGCAGCATCTTTTGTCTGAAATCGCGGCATCGCAGCTGTTGGAGATATCTGTAGCCGAATGGGCTGCATTGGGTGGAGCTGCACTGGCGAGTGTGGCCGCGAAGCCGACGACCAGCAAGGTGGCACCCGTGAAGAGCATGGTGCTGTGGATGAGAAGTAGAAGGTGGAAACGCGACGCTAAGCTGAACAACAATAAGTCTGAGCGATACCAACAAGGCTGAGTATGCTGAGCAAGTAATGATGCGCCGTCAGTGGTAGCGGAGAATGGGGAGATCTGGGAATGGATGTTGTTATGATGGGGGGAGAGAATCGGCAAAGAGCAGATGTTGAGAAGCAAAGATTATATAGTGCATCTGTCAACAATCACCATGCAGGTACCCTCAGGGAGTTCCTTCTTTAGTTGTGCGACGGTAGTTTGCAAATGGAAGGCTCGGTCTGACTTCGGTGCGGAAGGTCCAGGGAGCAGTTTCCTTCTCGTGAGGAACGTGACGATCCAAGCACGAGCTTTCTTGTCCTCAAGGGAACGGCCACGAGGAAAGAGGGCCGTCTTCGGGCCTACTGTATGATTCTCGCCAGGCTGTGTGCTGCAGGGGACACTGGATTTGGGCAACGGCAAGAGCAAACACTCGGACAACAGTGACGCTGTTTCTATCATACTTTGTACATGGATGATACTGTGCTTGCAGATTCCTCTCGTCCTTGACCACTCGGCGGCAGTGGACCTGAAGGCTCGCCGCCCCTCTAGTCAAGGATTTTCCGGACAGCCAGCAGTTGGAGAAAAAGCCATCCCGTCTTCCGCTTTCCAAATTCTCGCTGTGGAATGTCTTTTACTTGGTAAAAGTTCCAAAGATGTGTGGCACAAGTTGGTACCATGGCTCAATCGGTGGTCGCGCGACATCAATCTTCTCCCAGGGACCTACAGACTCCAGTGTCTTGCGGGTGTTTCGGCACAGCTCGCAGCCATTCAAGGCGCGAGGCCACACGAGGTTGATAAAGCCTGCATGCAAACACGATCAGCGTCCCGTTTTCATGCGAATGTTTGGGTCTGACTTACGTTGGTAAAGCCGAAGCGGCTCGTTGACCGACACCTCAACGTGCTCATACAAGTACCACCTCCCGCCCTTCTTGAGGTACGAGTACAGCTCGGAAATGTTCTTCTCAGGCTCGGGGATACCACACAAGCAGAGGATAGACACGATGCAATCGACGCTGCCCTTCTCGATCTTGCCCCCCCACACGGTCGGGTCGTTCAACGACTCAATACCCGCGGGGACAATCTCGTATGTACCCTCCAGACCGGCCTCCTTCACACTTCTCCTCAGGGATGGATGCAGCTCGGTGTTGGGCTCAACGCCGTACACCTTCGTCACGCCATCGGCGACTCTGCGTCTCACACCACCGGCAGCCATGGTGGCAGGCTTGTCCTTGGCGAAGAGGCTCACCCACAGCCCGGAGCCAGGGCCGATTTCCAAGACGACGCCATTCACAGGAGGGTGAACGGGGTCTTTGACTACATCGGCGCCGGTCACACGGCCTTCGAGGAGAGCAACCATGCGGTCACTGTTGCCGGCACGAATGTTTGGCCCAGCCCAGCCCCAGAAGGCATAAAACCAGGCATCCCGAAGACGAGACAACGAGAGGAGTCGGCCAAAATCACCGGCGCGAATCAGACGGATGATGGTGCCAGGGAGGTAGTAGAAAGAGTACGAAAGGAAAATCCAGGGACCTATGAGGCCCCTGGCGAGCTGGGCAAGTTCAATCAGAGAAGGCATGGCGGGCGCTCAGGGGGCTAATGAGGGGTGAGAATGGGTGGGCAATGATGACAATCGTGTGGTCGAAGCGAAGAGAATCGGGGAATTTCTGGTCGCCGCGAGTATTCTCCCAAAGTCCCAAAGCGAGTTCAGGCGTAAATATAAGAGGAAGAAGACGCGGCACCAGGGGGCGGTCGTTTATAAGTCGGAAAAGACGGATGACCTTCCGCAGTGAGAAGGGAAGCATTTCGCGGGGCATCTATGCCTGTAGCGGGTGTCTCAGCAGCCCTAATGCCATTATCGTACACAAGCTATCGCGGTAGGCCCCACTCCCCGGCCTCTAATCTATTCCCCACCAAACCAACTGCCAATCGTACAACACGGGCTTCCTTCCACATCCATGGATACCCGTTTTCTCCCTCCTGCATGCCGTCATTGCTGGTGATAATTCACAGTCCTTTTCCCATTCGCCTATCACATCCGCCAATTCATCAACGCCCCGGGTCGTTTTGCATGACCAACAACTAACAAATCGCACACGCTTCGTGTCTGATGGAAAACCCCACCACACACCACCAACTGCTGTGGTTCGCCATGGCAGGGTCGCATTTGATCCTACACGCGATCAGGCGCCAGGCGCCCCTCGCGCTGGCCGACCACTTCAAGTCGACCGGCCTGCTTGGCTCCACTGTGCGTTCCAGGCAGCGAGGCTTTGCCGAGTTTGGCTGTGCCTGGAGGTCGAGATGTGGTGGTTTGAAGGCGAGGTGGCCGCGATACGGAGCAGCTCGTCTGATAGCTGCGGGGGAGCTGTGAGATAAGACCCCAGCATCGGCGCCGAGGGCCTGCTCCAGGCTCTGTGGATCTCCGTCAGCACGCGTGCATACCAGCCATACCCGCGAAGCACTATTACTCACTGGCCACTTGATGTGGTGCTCGGAGAGGGAGCGGATCTTTGAGACATGTTCAAGATGGTGGGTTAGGGCTTTAATGATCCCAATGGCTGACTGCTTCCAGGGCAAGCTTTTTTACTGGTTTTCTTTCACTGGATAAACCCGGAATGACGAAGTTGACGATGCTATTCAGCGCTCCTGTACATGTTTGTCCTGAGGGCTCAGCTGTTGATATATGTGCGAACCAGATGATATACCCCATCCTTGGCTCCTCGCGTTGTCTGCCATCTTCCGTTGAGGTTTGCTCAATTGAGAAGTCAAAGGGCACGCGCGCGCCCTTGGAAGCCATCGCCATCCTCTCTCGCAGCCTCTTCGAAGCGTCAGGGCTGGCGACGCAACCTTTTGCGCGATGTCGCATAAATCTGCGGAAGGCGTTTTCCATGTCGCGGAGAGAGATGCTGATGGAGGGCGCTGCTACCATCATTGGCTGGATCGTCATTTCGCCCTGTCAGGCAGATGACCTTAGCAAGAGCAGCCCCCCTGCGCAAGCGGCGCAGCCTGCAGGAAGAGAAGAGCGCAGCTGCGCCCTTGAGCATAATAGAAGCAAGGCGCGCCTTCTTTTCATCGTATCTTATTTCTGCAATTTCTCGCGCTGCGCAAGTGCGAGATTCTCAGTCACCCAGGCTTTCTTCCACCATGGGCTTGCAAGACATCGAAGCGCGGACTACCAGGGCCATCGGTGTGGTTGATGATGACGCCAAAGGAGATCGAAAGCCATCACACGACGCTTTTGCACGTACAGACGAAGAGGCCTCCTTCGACCTGGCAGCCAAGTTCCTCCGGATGGACCGCGCAACCCGCCGTGCAATCGCTCTGCAATACCAGCCAGACGAGTCTTTCATGGATGCGTCCCCAGACGAGCTTTCGCCCATCAAGATCGATGAAGGGAGACAAACATGTTCGACCAAGCTTGAGGTTCATCCAACCCTACCATTCCGCGGCAAGGAGTCGGACTACAGTCTAAAATCAAGGAAATACTGCCGGAGTATTCCCTCCATCGACAGCCTCGAAAGCCGTCCCGAATCGACCAAGGAGACTGCTCGCGAACGCATCTCGGGCGACTCTGGCTACGGCTCAGATTACCGTCGAAGGCGTATCCAGTCTGAGTACCTCCGTAGTGCCGACGGAAGCATCCAGAGACGAGAGGCGGCGGCCGGGGCTGACTCTACGGGGACCACGGCCAATCCACAGTCACAGCAAGGTCGACAGCATCGAATCCCTGCCCGTGTTGAGTACGATGATTCCGATATAGAGGAATCGTTTCCTGAGTCTCGCCATTCCACCGCCTCGTTCCGCAGAAATGTCTTGTCTGCGATCCCTGTCGGCGGGAAGAGTACTGATGCCTACGGGCAAGCTACTCAGAGACGCCCAAAGCCATACGAGCAATCACGTCAAGCAAAGGGTCTTCGAAGAGTCAGGGGCAGCACAGCCCTGAGGCCAGAGAACCCAACCAATTCGTCACCAACTCAAAGATCCAATAATCAGATTCCAGGCTGCCCTTCTCTCGAAACATTGGACGATGCCAGTTCATCGGAAACGGGTGATCAACCCATGCCTGAGACAAGCACCACAGGTATCCAGAATACCCTCCTGTCGATGTCAAGGATGAGGCCTCGACCAAGATCCGAAGTTACACCTCTGTCTATCCCTTGGTCAGTAGCTTCATCGCGCCCACGCTCCGAAATGTTCCTTTGCATCACAGAATGCTCGGAATCGACTGGTGACAGCGACGGAAACTCCTCCATCGAGTCTAGCGTCTTCTCTATTCCGGAGTCTCCCGTGGAGGAGCATCACATCCACCCGGACGACCCCTTTCAGCACCATCTGGATGACGCGATCACTGCCATCACTCGGCATTACCGTGAGTGGCAAGTTCAGCAAAGGGGTAGCTCAACCGGCGAGAAGGGCACTAAGCGCGCGAGTGTTTCCACCCCGGAGTCTTCTCATCACGCAAGAAAGCGTCCCCACACTGGCAAGCAAGATCGAACACGTTTGGATGACGATGATGATGCTGGACCAGGCTATAAACGTGCCAAGTTCCCAGCTTCATCATCTGCTTCAGGGAGACAGCTTGCCTGCCCTTTTTGGAAGAAAGATCCCGAAAATCATCGCCAATGCCACAAGAAGGTTCTCAGCAAAATCAAATATGTCAAGCAGCACCTCTACCAAGTCCATGAGGCGCCCATAACGTCAGCCTGCTGCGGTGCCGTATTCGAGACCGAAGACGCGCACGACCAACATGTCCGCGCGCGGCAGTGCCAGATCATCCCAGGTGGTGTACAAAGGCAGGGGCTGACCCGCGCTCAAATTCAGGAGATTCACCGTCGTGCGGATCCAAGAAAGACCGAGGAGGAAAAGTGGTTTGCCATATGGGATATTTGCTTCCCTGGCCACCCTCATCCGACATCAGCATACATCGACAACGATCTCTCCGAAGACCTTCGCAGCTTCCGTGAGTACTTCACGAGCCAAGGCGCCAACATCATATCGGGCTTTCTTCACGGCAGTCCATCCGACAGACGCATCGAAAACGAACATGTTGTGCTTTCTTCGGCGTTGGAAAGGATATATGACGACTGGGCTGCGGCAAGGGGGCTGCGACCCATTCCGAGTCTGCCGACTCCGCCAAGGACGGAGCCTTCCAATCCTACAGACTCGGACGGTGGAAGTCATGTCTCTTTACCAGTAAGAGCGACGATGCATGAAGTCTTGCACCGTGAAAGTCTTGCAGATGAACGTCCACAAGGATATGGACAGACTGCATACATGGTTGATCCAGTTCTATCCGTTCCGGCGAGCAGCTTACAGCTTCAGGATCTTGGGTTTGATGGCCCGGGATTACTGCAGCAAGACCCCCTTGATAATGACCTTGCAGGTCTCGAGGGGGTTGACAACATGTACGCAGATGCTCGAGACTGGGACCCACGGTTACACGGGCATGGACCGCCATATACGAGGTAAGTGGTGTTAAGATTGCGCTATAAGTGAGTACATAGAGCAGACCGACCAAATCTCAAAACACATTCTTGAATACCATCATCCTCAGCTTGTATTCTTTTCCTCCCCCGTCCCACACAACTAAGACCAAGGTTCCCCGTCAATTCTCTTTCCCAGCGCCGAGCACCGCAGTCATGCTTGGCGAGCTTAGCAAGGGACGTTGATGGCGCAAGTGCCGTCGCTAGGGCACTGCTTCGGGCACGACCATCTGCTGATGCTGTCGACGCAGTCCGTACCGTCACAGTAGCCGGCCTGAGCGGTAATGTCAGTATCATTTTGAGCAAATAGTATAGAGGTCGGCCTACGATGGCAACGGCGGGGAGGAGCATGGCAGCAGCCGCGACGAAGAGGTTGGCGAAACGCATTGTGACGGTAAAGGTAAACTTTAGTCTTGGGCTTTTAGAGACAGTGAGATGAAGTGAGTTGTGAGTGATTCAAGCAAGCTAGGTGTCAACGACGACGAATCTCACCGTCTTTAAGTAATGGAGACACCGCCCACATCTGTAGACTGTGGAGGTCGAGTCCCGGAGAGATGCTCAAAGTCCGATTGTACTCCGCTAGAATCACAACCGAGTCAGGGGGAGAACTCAAAATATATTAAATCCTCTAGGCTGTGGTGATTAGTATTCGAACTCCATAGGGATCTTCTACACCACAACTCTATTGTACGGAGACTTGTTGGTCTTATTCTAGCAGTACAGCTATACAATTCACGCTTGGCATACATTTCTTAGTGGTTCCTGATCGCCAGCCAACGCGTGTGGCACTACGAGCCTTGTTGCCACACAAAACATTGGGTTTCTATCAAGTTCGTTTGAGAGTCCACTTTCCTTGCTTCAATTTCAACTTGATATCTACTCCTCTGCTCGTCATTTTCGAACGTCGTGAAGTGAGCCAGTATCCGGAGCGCCTTCCGTCGCCGATTCCGCCACCGCTCCTCCCGAACCCGAAAGCGAAAGGCCGGGCCCTCCGGCACCCAGCCCCCGTGGGGCGGGCCCTCTTCGGACTTGGCCCGCACTGCCAGACCGCATGATTCCCTCCGCGTTTTCTCCGGGGGGTTGCTCGTCCGCGCGCCCTTGTAGATCTGGGGACCTGTGTAAAGGTCTCTCCTCGCTCCCTGTGTCAAGGGTATATCATCTCCAATTCGAGATTGACTCGCGTTATGTAGGCAACGGTATGTCTTGCCGGTCCTTCTTCTAGTAATTGCTCAGGTTGAAAGACGTCCGCACAACTCGCAAGTCAAGCTACTCTTGGGTATCAGTGGTGATGTTGTAATCGACTCGTGGATGTTGTAATCGGTAGCCTACACCCCTGTCAACTCAGCTCATCCCCTCGTCAACATCTCTACCTGGTGAGGTGACGACTTACGCACCAGGCATGGACAATTGTGCAAATGCCCCAAACTATGTAAGCGAGAACCGTGTGGTTGGGATATACAGAACCTCGGATGGCATGGGCTTTGGTCAAAGCTCGGTCAAGTTGAACCAGGGGAGGTGACCTGCGTACGCAAATCTCCGCCGGCACAAGCGAACCGGCGGTGAATCTCAATTGCATGATACACAGGGACCGGGGAAAGTGTAGGGCTGACGGTACGGAACGGGTATCACTTATCCGCATCAGGTATCTTGCTCCTCGGATTTAGGCTGAGCAACTCAGAGTTCCCCGCGTGAGTTCGTGTTATGATATCCCTTACTCGGGATGTCCTGTACTTGCTTTCTCTAGCGTACGCATGAGGCACTGTAGAGACGCGGAGCCATCCATACTTTATCCCTCGCTAGATTGATTGATATGGGTGGTTCCGTCGGAGACTCCGCCTTGCGGGCCCGCGCCCGTCGATGCCCCGGACTTCGGACAGCCCACTGTTGGCCGAGGTTGTCCGTGCCGGCTTACACACCAGGGAGCAGGAAACTACCGAATTCGGCCGAAAATCGGGCTCAAGTTGTCATCCTCAAACGATCGAGGCCCGCAGAGCAGAGATAGTAATCAAGATCTCAACGTTCTACCGTTCTATTCATCTAAACAATGGGGTATCTTATCCGTCCCAAAACGCCTAAAGTTCATCATCATCCGAGTCATATATCCAAATAGGTGTTTTCGAAGGGACAACGCCGACGTCGCCCTTGACGGGCTCGGTCTTGGCCTCTTCCTTCTTCACCGCCTCCTCCGCGTGGTCACTCTCGTAGTCGGTCTCGGCATCCAAATCGGCGTCATATCTGTCTGTCTCAGCCTTAACCTCGACCTTGACCTCCTCCTCCGCCTTGACAGTCTCCTCAGCCAACAGCTTCCCCTCGCGGATGCGGTAAAACGCCTCCAGGCAGTTGCGCCTCTGCGTCTGCGTCCAGCTGCCCACGACGAGCGCAAACTCCGTCGCGCTGCCGAATCCAAACTCCTTGGCCATCGAGCAGAACTGCCGCCGCATCACGTCCTCGGGCGGGTTGTACACGTACGAGAAGCCCTTGAGCTTCTGCGCGTGCGCATCAAACACCTGACTGTCGGCGAAGAGAGCACCGTCGCCCTCCGGGTCCACGTCGGAGCTCGCGGCCATCTCGGCCTTGCGCGAGAGCTGCTCCTCGACCTTGGAGGTGCCGATGACCTCCGAGTTCTCGTGGCTGTACTCGACGCCGGCGGCGGACAGGATGGCTTGCACGGCGTCGGACTTGGGCTGTTGGGATTTGACGGTGCCGAGGTAGTCTTTCTGGTTTTTGGCAGCGAGGACGGCGGCGAGCTGGGACATGCCGGCGTCTTCTGCGTCTGCGGGCTCTTGTTTGACGGCGCCGCCGAGGTCTTCCTCCTTGACGAGGTTCTCCATGTCGACGGTGGTCATTGCGATGTCGTTTCCGACTCTGGCTTCTGCGATGTTGGTCTTGTTGACGATGTCGCGGATGACGAGCTGGTTTTCGCGGTAGGTGAAGAGATTTTCGAGGCCAAAGATTTCGCCCTTACGGTCGGTATCTTGCTGCACGCCCTTGAAGTAGCGGCGTTCGGAGGAGGCCGTGTAGCCGATGTTTGCCTGCTGCTGTTTGTAGATTTGTCTGGCATAGACGATCTCCTCAATGGTGCCGGAGGAGACCAGACGGAAGACGTCGACATCACGCACTTGGCCAATACGGTAGGCTCTGTCTTGGGCCTGGAGGTCATAGGATGGGTTCCAGTGGGGGTCGACAATGACAACCTTATTTGCCGAGGTGATGTTAAGGCCAACACCGCCAGCCTTGGTCGAGATGAGGAAGACGAACTGAGTCGGGTCGGAGTTGAAGTTGTCCACGGCCTTCTGTCGGTCTTCGTAGCTTATGCCGCCGTCGAGGTAAGTGACGCTATAGCTGGTGTTGTGGAAGAGGTGCTGGAGGATTCTCAGCAGGCGCACGCTGTGGGAAAAGACGAGGACTTTGTCGCCGGCCTCGTGCCAAAACCTGAGAAGTTTCTTGAGGACCTTCCACTTGCCACAGAACTCAGGGTTCGCCAGGTACATGATCGCGTCTCGATTTTCGTACAAAGATTTCCAGGTGTCTGGACAGCAATCGCGAAGTGTGCGCATCTCGCGCTTGTGCTTATCGTCTGTTTCTGTGCCTTGAGGTACCAGCAGAGTGAGATGGTTCACCAGCTTCTGAGAAGTGACGACACAAGGAAAGATGATGGACTGCCACGGCGTCCCATCCTCGATCGTCTTCTTGCAACACCAACCCTGGCCCTTGCCTGATCCGCACGCGCAGGGGTTTGAAAGTGTACGAAGGAGCTCGACATCAGGCCTACTGAGAAAGTTCTTGTACGCTTCCTGCTGGGATTCCGTGAGTGGGCAGAAGACGACTCGGTCCGTCTTCTTGGGAAGTTGGTGGGCGATGAGTGTCTTCATTCTCCGAAGGAAGAAGCCCGGCAGCAGATTGTTGACCAGCTTGCGCGCGGTAAGACGGGCATTCTTCAACTGGATGAGCGTCGCGTCGTGCGACTGGCCTGTCTTCAAAGGTTTGGTGATGGTGTTGTTCCACTCTGATAGGGTACCAAAGTGACCGGGATTCGTCCAGTTCAGAAGTGTCCATAATTCCTCGTACTTGTTTTGGATTGCTGTACCAGTCAAGCCGATACGGCAAAGGGCGTTGACATCGTTCATGGCCTTGGTGATCTCCGAGCTCTTTTCTTTGATTTGATGGCACTCGTCAGCTACCACGGCATCCCACTTGACCGTGTTGACATAGCTCTCGTGGTTCTTGTAGGTTGTGTACGTGGTGATCATGATCTCGATCCGGCCAGACCGGGCCGAAGCCAAGGTATCCTCCTTTTCGGGGCCATGATAGACGCCGACCTTCCACCAGCCCCAACGGTTCAGCTCAATCTTCCAGTTCTCGATGATGGAGCCCGGGCAGATGATCAGCACTCTGGGGTACCACCGCCCCGCTTCATCGCGCATCTTGCGCAGTCGTTTCCAATCGCGCTCGTCGGCCGTCTTGCCGAATGCTGCCGTGAGGAAACTGGCAACTTGCACCGTCTTGCCGAGGCCCATGTCATCTCCGAGGATGCCACCTCTTTGGTACACAAACAGGCGGTGCAGGAACTTGACGCCGACAATCTGGTAGTCGCGGAGGTATTGCGCGATGGACGCTGGGATGACGCCCGCCGAGTACTCCAGCTCGATGTCTTTGTATGGTCGGCATGGCTTGATCTTGGAGCTCTCATCAAACTTCGGTCGCCGCTCCAAAGGTAGTCCTCGTTCGTCCTCGGAGAATTTAAAGTCGTGGTATTCTGGCGGCAGAAGAAGTCCGGCGTCTCGTAACTTCTCTCGCTTGTCGTCGAACTTCTTCCTCCGTTCTTTGATGTACACGGGTACCTGTGCGATGTCGAGTTCGTCTTCGTCGGTATCGTCCGGCTGTTTGCTACTCGCGGCGGCCTTCTTCCCTCCCTTCGCCTTGGGTTTCGCCTTGCCCTTCCCCTTCCGGCCTGATGCGAGCTGCGCCTTGCGCTTCTTGAGTTTGGGCAGCTCCTCGTCGGAGTCGTCATCCCAGACTTCCTTCACCTCGAAGTCCACGAGGTCACTTTTGCGCTTGCCAAGGGCTTTCTCGGTCGGTCGCCTCGGCTCGCTGATGTCGCTTGCGGTTTCTTCATCGGATATGACTATCGCATTCTCCTTCTGGGCGGCCATCGTGGAGGAAGTCGCATGGTTCGCCGCTTGGTCTGGTAGATGACGCAGTGAAGTGGATGATGGCGGGGTGGGAAGACGCGACGACGCGACTTTAGCGCAGCGGGAGCACTAAATTGTGCTGAAGAACCCTGGCGGGCTGCCGAGGCGGGTGCCTAATGCGGGGCAATTCTGAACCTTCCAAGGTAACAACTTTGGTTGTCACATTCCAGACGATTCAACTTTCAACAGCTCGACTGCCTACATCTTCGATGCTGTAGTAACTATGCTTTATTTCACTCGCATTCAATGGGATCTGTAGGCAGGGGGAAGAGGCACAGGCGACGAAGGACGGTACAGCGACAAGAGACACCCGTCTCAGCTTCTTCATTATCATCCCCGTGATGGATTTTTTCTGCGCCATCTCACCCAAGAAGCTACCTTACATCCCGATTAACTCCAGACTTTTCTCTAACCCTCCTAGCTTATCGACCAGGGCATTCAGCTAGGTGCCTGAACGCCTTGGTCCATCGTGTTGACGGCGAGCGTGTAGAGGGGCATCATGGTGCCCCATTCCGCTCCGAACGACTTGAGAATCGCCTGCATGTCAGATCCGCTGGGCTGCTTACCGGCGCCGACCCTCTGTCGAACCTTCTCCTGAATCTCCTTGACTTGCTGGATCTTCGTTTTCTCGTCTTCCGTCGCTGGGCGCGGAGATCTCGCAGGCACGCCTTCATCTAACCACTTGTTCATTGCATAGCTCGGCGAGCCGCGAGGCGGGTTCAGGAGGATTTCCATTCTGCTGTCCTGGTGCTCCTTTCCCATTCCCGCCCGCCAGTGTGGTCCGTAGAACAGCTCCATGTTCTCGGGTGTGTCCTTTCCTGCGAGAATGAGGCGGCGCACTGGTTTGCTGCAGTCTGTTAGCTACTGCGTTCCCGCGTCCTTCGGAAGAGAACTCACGCTATGCCCTCGGGAGGAGCTCCGGATCCTGGAACAGCGAGGCCGAGCTCTCTCATCAGCGCCTGGGCTTCAGGCTTGGCGCGCGCGGTCTTGTTGTAATACTTGTACGCCTCCTCGCCGGCATCATCATCACTCATGTTCATGGAGGGGCTCGCGAATGACCCGCCCATGGCCTCCATAGGCGAGCTAGTCGTGCCGTTTCTTGGGGCCTTGCTCGGGCGGTTGGCAAGACAGGTAGGCTTGTGCTGTTTCCAGTGCGTCTTCTGGCAGTCTTGCGAATGGTACCAAGCCTGGCTGCACGCCGAGCACTTCTTCAGCGGCTGCGAGAAGCTGGCGCTGTCCGCTCCACAGCCGTGGCACTTTGAGCGGTCGCCCGGGCTGATCGCAGACTGCGCAGGCGCGTTTCCGCCCAGGAACTGCATCATTCTATCCACGACACGAAGCCACGAGTCCTTCAAAATCTCCTGTTCTTCGGTGGTGCTGGTTTCAAGCTTGCAAAGCTCCTCCTTGACTCCGTGCTTCTTGAGGCCGGCCTCGATGGCAGCGGACAGTTGGGGTTCATCAATAGACCAGGACCAGGGGGCGAAGGGCATGGGGTCGTCTAGTTATGCGTGAAGTGGCTTGATTAATCTAGCTACAAGCGCCAGGCGCGACTAGCTATAAAGTAGTGTGGCCGATCCCTTACGTAAAGGCGGGATTCGGGCCGGGATTCAGGCCTCAGGCCTAGGCCTAGCTAACTACTATCTCATACCCCCCTTTTAGCTAACACCTCTAGCGCTATAATTAAAGCTATTCCTATCCTAAAGTAGTAATCTAATTAATTATATAGTAGTTTTATGTTATTCTTACCTCTATATATCGTTTTTATTTTTCTATATTACTATTATTATCCTATCTTAACTCTAAAATACTTCTTAACCCCCTCTAGTTTTTATATAGCTAATTAATATTATAACTACTACTTAGGTTATCTCTATAAAAATAATTAAATAGCTACTTAGTATAGTTAATATTACCCTCTACTTTTAACCTAAGTTAAATCTCTAAGCTAATAACTTAGAGGTTTACTATTTAAAACCCCCTTATAGAGTTAACTTTTAACCTAAATAAGTCTAAAAACTATTTACTTTAGTTTAATCTTAGATCTTATATTTTAAGTAGCTCTCTCTCTCTAAAAGTAGTAATCCTTAAGTAGTTAATTAGTTTTATAAAACCTTACTACTATTCCTCTAATCTATTAATTAAGTTTAGTTAGGTATTAAATATAATAGTTTATAATTAATAATACTTTAAAGATTAATCTTCTTATAATACTTTTAAAGCTTAATTAATTAATCTTTTACTCTTTTAAACTTTAAATTTATATTAATTTTATTTAAGTTTAAAGTTAATTAACTTTTACTAGTTATATTTAGTATAGTTATAATTTAAGGAAATACTAACTAAAATATCTAATTTAGTAATAAACTTATAACTTAGTGAAATTAAAGTCTTTAATTACCTTCTAAGCCTTTATTATTAAATAACTCCTTATATAAAAGACTTTTATAGTTAGTAATTTAACTATTAAAAAAAGTAAATTAAGGTAATTAAAATAATATAAAGTCTAACTATAAAAGTTAATTAGTTAGTAAGATATAAAGGAATAAAGTTATTATATATAAAAGAAATAAATAAATAGAAGAGAGTTAATTAAGATTAAGTCTTAAGATATTATCCCTAGATTAAGACTTATTATTAGTTATAAGCAGTTTAAATAAACCTAATATTCTAATAAAGTTATAATATTTCTCTACTATTAGTAGTTTAATAAAACTATTAGTAACTATCTTATAAATTAAGATATAGTTAATCTTAAAATCTCTATTACTAATATTATTAATAATCTAGTAATACTTAATCTTAATATAGCGTAGTTTAGGTAACTATTTGCTTAATAGATAATTATTAAAGGTATTTATAGAATCTATATATACTTAGAGGGGTAATTAAATAGAGATATTTATCCCTTAGAAGAGATCTATAATATATAGTAGAGCCTTCCCTCTAAGTATTAGATTTATCCACTTAGCTTTATAAGTTAATATAGCTATAAATAATTATAATGCTAATTTCTAAGTAATTAATACTCCTCTATATATAACTATATAACTAGCTATTAACTTACTTATTCTTTTATAATTAAACTAGCTAATATTATAAAAAACTAATAATTTAAGGTTATTAATAGAGTATCCTAAACTACTAAGGTAGAATGCTAATTATTATAAGCTATAGAGATATCTCTATATTAATCTTAATAGTTTATTATACTTTTTAGAGGTATATTATTAATCCTTAGTAGCCTTATTTATAAGTATCATAATATCTAGTTATATACTATTTATAATCTACTATAACTTACTTAGATCACTTTAATATTTATATATCTTAGTAAGCGTTTTATATTATTCTATAATCTCTAGTAGCTAAATATTACTAAGAGGGTAGAGTACTTAATTATATCTAGTAATACTTTTATCTATTAGTATATTATTAATATACTTAGTTTATAAGATCTAAAGTTATTTTATTTTATAATAGTAAATAATCTTAAACCTAAGGAATTATTATACCTTACCTAAATCTTTAATCTAAAAGAAGTTATATAAGTTATCTTTAAAGTTATTAACTTATTTAATATTAAGTATACTAATAAGTATATTATTAATATAAAATAATACTATAACGCTATCCTTATTAATAAGAATATAAGGTTCTTTTAAGAGTAAATTAAACCCTAATTACTTAAGGATAGTAATAATTTATTTATACTAAAGAAGAGGAGATTCTCTTAGTCTATAAAGAGCTCTTTTTAATCTATAAAACTAGCTAGATCTATTATTAAACTTATAAAGTTAAGTAATAAAGATATCTTAATCTCTTATAAAGGTATTTAGGAAAGCTATAACTATATTAACTTAGTGAAGTTCTAAATCTTTAAGTACTATAATTAGTAAAAAGACTTATAAAGTAATAAGATTAGTAATAGTAATATAAACTATCTTATTATCTTTATCTTAAAAGTTACTATAAATAACTTATTTTACTCTAACTTTATTAAGTCTTCTATCTATAATAACCTTCTTATTATATACCTATTTACCTAAGAGATATTTAAAGCTATCTAAAAGCTTTTTAAGCTACTAGTAGTCTATCCCCTATAAGCTATTAACTTAAGTCTTTATAATATTAAAAATAGCTAACTTTAGAGGTCCTTCTTCTATTACTTCTTATTTCTTAAAAGTTATAAGTAAGTAAATCTTTAAACTAAAGGTTTATAATAGGTTAGATACTAAGAAAGTAAAAGTAACTAGTTCTTAGTCTATTTTATTATTAATTAGATTAATCTCTATAGCCCCTATTTTACTAAATTCCTTATTAAACTTCTTTATATTATATAGTACCTAAGTTCTAAATATCTAAGTTATTTAAATAGAAAAAGAAGTAGTTACTTTTAGTAATCTTATAAAGATAAAGCTTCTACTACTACCTCTTAGTTTTCCCCTTAGTTTTCTTTATATTAAGTGAGAAGTTTAGAGTAATATACTAAGAAAGTCTTATTATTATTATAGATTATTAACTAGTAATTATTATTACTAAAGAGTAATAAGAGATCTCTATCTTAGAGGAGTAATAAGAAAATATTACTATAAAAAAGAAACTTCTTTTAATATTAATTATATTTATATATTTATAGTACTAATATCTAGTATTAATATATATAGTTTTAGATCTAAGGTTAGCAAACTACCCCCCTTACTACTAACTTCTTCTTATTCTTAAAGAGGCTTATCTTCTTATTTTTACTTATTATTATTTTCTAATTCTTAAGCTTCTTCTAAGTATAAATTACTTATTTCTTCCTCTTATTATTCTTATTTAGTAGGGCTAATATATAGCTTATAGTGTCTATAAAGCTAGATTTTAGCTTTATAAGTTATAATTAGTAGTTTATTCTTATACTTATAAATCTCTAGCTTAACTTCTTTTCTTAACTATAAGTTATTAAATTTAACTAAGGGAAGCTCTCCTTTATCTTCTTTAAATATTATATCCCTTACTTACTAAATACTATTAATCCTTTTAATAAGGATATAAAAGATATTATTATAGAAGCTATTATATCTTATAAATCTCTTAAGTTTAGCTTTAAGTTTTATCTTCTACTTTTTCACATATAGATAGCTATCTAAGTAAATATAGATATAAGTTTAGTAGCTTTAATAGTAGAGGTAGTATATATATAGTTTTCTTATAGTAGGAGATATATTAAGAGTATTTATTAGTTTTTTATAAAGATTAATATTACTCTTACTATTAGATAGTAAATTTCTAATTTTTATAGAAGTTTTTATTAACTAAAGCTAAAAGGATTTAAAAAAGCTAGCTTCTATATATATTATTTATACTTTTTACTATATAACTTTACTAGAGCTTTCTACCCCCTTATTCTACTAATAAGAGTAAAATGCTACTATCTTTAGATAGAAACCTTATTCTTAAGCAAAAAGTTCTATTACTTTAAGAAGAGCTATATTATTATCTATAATAACCTTAAAGAAGTAAATAATACTATTTATTACTATAATCTTCTTTAGAAACTAGCTTTATAGCTAAATAGCTACTTCTTTCTTTAATTTAAATACTTAAAACTATCTATAAGTTAAAAAAACTTCTATAATATAGAAGCTATAAATAATACTTCTAAAACCTTATAGTGTTAGTTTTAAGAAATTAATCTAAAGCTTTTAGAAAGCTTAAGTTAGTAGTTCTTATTATCTATTACTAGGTTACTATATTAACTTTACTATAAAGTAGATATAACACTTATATCTTATAGGAGGCACTTTAAAGAGGTTTATATTAATATCTCTTATAGTAGTAATAATTACTTCTCTAAATAGATATCTTAGATAAGTATAAAAAGTTTAGTAATTTAGCTTAAGAGAGCTAAATTTATTACTTTAGTTAGAAAGATAGATCTAAAGCTAAAGGACTTATATATTCTATTTAAAATTAGTAATAGCTTTAGATATATTTTTATAAACTAAGATATTATCTAAACTATTAAAATAGATACCTATCTTCTAAAAAAGATTAGTACTAATAATTTATACTATATTATAAAGTTTATAAAAGGTACTATATAGTTAAAAAGTAGTCTTTTTACTACTTAGTTTAGTAGTAACTACTTTAGCTATACTAATAGTTTAGCTAATTTAGTCCTTTCTGCTTATATAGTTTATAATTAATCCTTAAGGGAGATCTCTAAGGTTCTTAAAAATAGAGAGATTATTAAAGATATACTTATTAGTACTAATATCTAATATAAAGAAGTCTATTCTCCTAATAGAGGCTATAGATATAATATATTAGCTTAGTTATACTTCTTAGCTATTATTTTCTTCTTTATTAGCTTCTTTAATAGTACTATATATAAAGAAACTATTAATCTCTATTTTAATAGTCTAGCTAGTAAAACTATAGATAGAGAGTTTAGATCTCTTTATTAGTTACTTCTTAACTCTCTATATATATTTAACTTTATATAGATCTTTAGTAAGAAATTAAAAGTTAAAATATAAACTAAATACTTTAAAGTTATTTACTAAAAATAATAGAAAAGTCCTCTTCTAAGCTTAAGCTATTAAGGTATCTATATAAGCTTCAGATTACTAATTAATATCCTATTTAATATTAAAGTTTCTAAAAATACTATTTTAAGTTTAACTTTCTAAAGTAAATACTAAAGCAAATACTTAAGTTATTAATTATTAAGTCTATAGTCTATTAATATATTTAAACTTATTATATAATAAAGTATAATACTTATAGTACTTAAAAAAGTATTTACTATACTTATTAAAGTATAAAGTTATCTTTCTATAATAATAGCTATATATCTTATACCTATAAAAATTCTTAAGATACTTAATATTATATAAAATATAGAGGTTTTATACTTTAGTATTTTTAAACTTAAGTACTTAAGTTTACTTCTTTATAATAAACTTTTTCTTATTTAATAGAGCTTTAATACTTTAAGAAGTTTATTTATATTATTCCTTTTTACTTAAACCTCTAAGTTCTTATAAGAAGTTATTATAATCTTAAATCCCTATAATAAAGTTATTCTCTATTAAGTTTATTTTAACTTAATTAAAATATCTAAATCCTTAAATAAGTCTATAAGTAAAAGCTATTTTTAATAAGCTTATACTAAACCTATTTAGTTTATTAAAAGTTAAGTAAAGATTTTATATAAAATCCTTAGTATTACTATAGTTAACTCTAATTATTCTATTCTAATTATTATAGATTTTACTTATAGCTAGCTTATTAAACTTCTAAGTATATTCTTTAGTCTTAATAAAGATATAAAAAGCTAAAGCTATAATAGAAAGACTATTATTAATTATTTCTTCTAAGAGATTATATTAGATCTTCTCTATAAGTAACTATTTAGTAAGTATAAAACCTATAAGTATTAGATTACTTAAAAAGCCTAAATCCTTAACTACTACTACTTTATCTTCTTTAAAAACTATATCTCTATTATATTTATTTAGTATCCTCTTATCTATTAAATAGAAGAGTAATCCTATTACTTTAAAAGCGTTTTTAAGATTAATCTCTTATAGCTTAAAGCTTATAGCTTTAGTTAGCTTAAAAATAGTATTATATATTAAACTTCTTAGATCTAATCCCTTACTAGCTACTTTCTATATAGCTACTTTAGCTATAAGGTTAGTAGAAAAAAGGGTAGTACTAAAAAGGCCTAGCTAAAATAATCCCCTCTTAATAAAGCTAAAAGAAGATAAAGTTAGATTATTAGTTAAGGATATATTAATTTATTTAATTAATTTAGTAATTTAAGAGGGGTTTAAATAGCAGTTATATATAATTATTAGATAGTTATTAAGTAGTTATTACTATATAACTATAGTAATTATTAAATAATTATTAACTTTAGTAGCTTAGAAGCTAAAGAGATTTTATAAATAGGGGATATATATTATAATAGCTATAATCTCTATTTAGAAGTATTACTTCTAGTAGCTTAGTAATCTATTAATTACTTTTTAGTAATTACTAAACTATAAGGTTAAAGTCCTAATAGCTACTTAAGAATAACCTCACTATTTAGTAGATAGATTTAGGTATTTAGAGGGCTTATAACCTATATAAAGTAGCTTAATTAATCTAGCTATAAGCGCTAGGCGTAACTAGCTACAAAGTGGTGTGGCTGATCCCTTACGTAAAGGCGGGATTCAGGCCGGGATTCGGGCCTCGGGCCCGGGCCCGGCTGACTACCATCTCGCAGGTTGTCTGCCGCCAGGAGATTCGCTGCCCTTGATGAACGTGCTGAGAAGGAGTGGGATGGCGGCTTCGGCCTTTTCGGCGGCGGTGGACAGAGACTTTATTTGACCCGGTCCAGATTGCAGAACAAATCTGCTTTGTGGATGAACGGCGAAGACGACATCGCCAGGTGGTTGAAGCGGCACGTGGTTCACGGTGAAGACCCAGTGGTTGGGAAGGCCGGTGGGAGTGGTGCGCGGCCGATGAAGGGCGTTGAACGAGCGCACGAGATCCTCCATTGTGACGGTGACTGTTGTGTTACTCTCACTCGGGAGTCAACTCGTGAGCTAGGTGAGAGTGAGAGTGAGAGTGAAGTTGAAGAGCTTCTTAGTGAAGCTAGGCATGAGCTTGCGTCGGCGGGGTTATCGCTCGTGGGGTCGCGGGGTCCAATCCAGGTCGAATTGGCCAATCACGAGCTTCGCTGAGACACTGTGCCCCTCTGAAGCTTTCTTTTTCCTCGTGGGCGGTGACTAACCTCAAACGAAACATCATCACAGTACAGCAGCAAGAAGAGGTGTACCGCAGGCTCGGGTGCCGACAGGACGAGCAAACGCTGTCGACGAATCCATGCAGTGTATTTGGCGCTCTGATCAGCAACAAGCCAATCGCTCAGCTTGTTCCTCCTTGGTTGAGTCATGTACAGCACCCTTCTCGCTTTAGTTTGGATGAAATTCGAAAGCGAATAGACTCATCCCAACAACGTCCAATACGTGCTTTCGGTTTGCGTGCTTGCCGACTGCACGGAGCGCCGGACCAATGCCGGTCTTGTGAAAAGTCCGTTGATTGCCCAGACATGTGGCAGTAAGAGTTACGCCGATCATTTTCATATTCATGGGTCATAACTCCGTGTAGCAAATATTCCACAGAAGCCCGCCTCATCCATTGGGATGGCGAGAAAGGCTAGTGATTCGGAGAGGTTCGCGAGAGATATGCCAGCGGCTGTTTCGAAATTCTTGCATTCTTCTTCTTCTCAAGGCCGTTTATGCGTAGGATATCATAAATTACATTACCGTGTATCAAAGACGTGAGGGTATGCTGTCCTGTTGTTCCGCTGCCAAAATGCTCATAGTACCCCTCCCCATATTTTGTGTATCAGTCAGTATATCATGCCGGTTCGATGCCCGTGATGCTTTTCGCGCTCGTCCCGCCGCTCGTCGTCTCCAATTCGTAGGTCTCGTTACTGCTCTTCCGAGCCGAACCCGCCCTCTGCGCGTATTCGTTGTACCCTGCATCTTCCAACGCCTTGGCCGAATCGGGCTCCCGGAAGACCGCCCCTTCCTCTTCGTCAATGTACCGCAGTACCATCGTGCCCAGCCAGTTGCCGAATCTCGCGTTGTTGATGGGAGATCTCGGGTTTCGCAGTCGGTCGTAGTAATCGCGGATGTATGGCCCGCGCCGCCAGAAGGGCCTCGTGAAGATGGGGCTCAGCACGGGAAGCGTCACGGTGACGAGCCCGACGCCGAGTTCGCGGAAGCCCCATCGGTTTATGTTGATCACGGACGGCGCCCCAGTGAGTGTGGACACCGCCCGGATGATGGCTGTCGATATGACGAAGACGCCTGATGATAGGAGGATGGCGACTCCGATCTTGCGGCGCAGGGTTACGCGGAGATGCCACAAGATCGGTATTGGGATCGAGAGAAGAGCGGCATCGGTTAGAATGTTCAGCCACAGGAGCATCCAGAAGTTCTGCGGTCGGAATGTGCACTCGGGGCCTGGCAGTGGTCGGATTCTCCAGTTGTTGGAATACCTAGCACCCTGTGTCAGGAACACGTCCATTTGATATCTTGTGCGTGACGTACGGTTGACAGCTTAGCGTTACGGTCAGGCACAAAGCAGTATATGACAGACCGCACAGCCAAAACAACGTGATGAGTGTCTTTCGTCGAAGGATTCCCAGAGTAAGGCGCTTATAGAAGAACAGTACGGTAAACTTCAGCACCCCTAGTCGATAATGTTAGAGTACGCCGCGCGCCTTCAATGTGCGCCAAACTCACAGATACAGCCTGGGTATGAATACCAGGATATGAACTCCAACTTCGACCCAAGCTCAAGAATGTGAACGTCGTCTTCCGAAAGCGACTTGACTGCGTCCGCGGTAACGTCGATATTCCCGCCCGTGTGATACGTTACCTGGACGATGTATACGTTCAACGAGTATAAGGCGAGGTACTAGTTACTGTTAGACGTGGAAGTTCTTGATTGCAAGAGCCATTGGAGAACACACAGGCAGCGCAAGCCAGTCATCGCCCCGGAATCCGCGAAACCCGACAGTTCGAAATCGCACCGCATATCGCAGCAGTATCACGAACACTCCGATGGCATACCACGTCTGATATCAATTGTCAACATCAAGCCAGATCGGAGAGGCTGAGATGCGCGACTTACCCAGACCTCAGGCAGATAAGTGTCGTCCATTTCCAAGTGCACATTCGAACTTGGCCCCCGCATGATTCCTTCTCGACGAGGTCGGACATCCGCGCATCGTCGATGGCACAGATATCATCAGCGAAGTAAGCTGAAGTCGGCGAGATGTCATTCGGTGGGGGGTGGGGTCAGCTTGACGATCCATACCCATGGGACGAGCAAAATCGTGCCGACGGGAGAAGTTTGTATTTTCACACAAGATACTGGACGGCGACGGGACAAGAAACACCCGGTGGGAGCTTCCTTGAATCGCGTCCTGAGGTCTTTGGATTCTGCTGCTGCTCTTTTGCAGTTGAGAGGGGGACAAGACAACGGGCGCGCGGGGAGAAACACCGCAGCAGGCTGCAGCGAACAAAGAGACGCACCTCGGCGAGCATCATCCCGGTCAAAGGAGCAAGCGACACGTCTAACACGCCGCCCGGACTGAAACTTTATTTAGTCCCAAAGTAACCCAATTGCCACTGATCAAACAGAACATGCTTTTGCAATTGGAGCTAGGGCCGCCCTCGGACCTCCTTGCACTCGCGAATCGGGGACTCGAAATCGACCAGAGGTACGGGTGGTGGGGGATCATCGCGACAGGAATCCCAGACTGGCCACTGCACCCGCGCACGTACATAGCTGCGCTGTCCTAATCGGCAGGGCTTTCTGTGCTTTGGGCCCGTCGTCTGGAATTGCAAAACCACCGATCTTTAGAGGGCGCCCTTTGTTAATTGGTCCCGTGTCGATCGTGGAGGGAGCTCTGCTATGCATACGCGAGTTGTCAGACTTCACGGGAGCATCGGGACGCCACGTGGGAGATCAGAGAAACTGGAATTTCCATGAGAGAAACATCATTCTCGCCTCGCAGCACACACACACCCTGAAATTACACACGCGCTCGGGAACCTGTCACCATCATCAATCACAACTTTGACAGCGCCGGCGACGCATCTGGCCCTCCAGCCCGTCCGTACACAATGGCATGGTTCCTCGCGAGTCTCTCCTTGCTGCCCTGCGGCTCGTCCGAAGCCTTAGCCGCTCTGCCGACAGAGGTCTCACCTCTGGTGCGGATGCTGTAGCGCGAGAGTATATCGAATGCTGGCTCGCTGCCATCCCTGCTCGCGTCCGCGTGCAGCAGCACCCCCGTGAGAGCCTCAGCTACCGCCCACAGGATCGCCCGCGCATCTCCGACGAGGTCCTCTTGCGAGCCCCGTGTTATCTCCGTCTTGACTGATTGCCATGAGTCGGACGGCGTCCATGCGGAGGAACTCGCCTCGGCAACCTGAGACCAGTTGTTCGAGTTGCCGAGGAGGGCGTCCAGGGCATCGATGGATTCCTGGCCGCCCTTTAGATGTTTCAGCGCCCGCAAGAAATCTGTTGCCAGAACATCGGTCGTTCCTTCCCAGATTGAGAGGACGCAGCAGTCGCGATAGATGCGTGAGATATTGAGGTACTCTGTTTCCTCGTTCACTAAGTAGCCGACGCCACCCAAAGCTTCCATACAGCTGTACAGCAGCGGGATCGACTTCTTGCAGACGTACGCCTTGCAGAGAGGCGTCAGAACTCGCAGCAGAGGTGCGATGTGCTTTTGGTCTGGGGTTATAGAGGCAAGCGCGGGGGGCAGCCCTGACTTGTTCGCCTGAGGGTGCTCGTCTAAGCCCAAGAGATAGGATGTGAAGAATGTGAGCAACATGAGACCGTGATACTCTGCGGTCATATCTGCCAGTGTTTGCATGTGCAAGGGGCTTTCTGCGAGCAGCATCCTCTTGCCTCGTCCTGCGCCAACTTGCCTAACTTTGGCATACGCTCTCGCGATGGCTAACCCGCGGCCAACGTAACTCACAGCACCAACGGCAGAGTGTATCCGTGTGAGCGTGAGAATCGTGCTGATCTCGTTGATGCCGCGGCCCTCCTTTCCAAGCAACCAGCCTCTCATGCCTTCCAGCTCTAGTTCAGCGGTGGGCAGAGACTGGGTGCCAAATTTGTTCTTGAGTCGTTGAATCCGAACCCCGTTCAACTCCATTCCACCAGTTCCTTTGGACTTCCCAACCATGGTCTTTGCTGACGGATCATGCCGCCTCATTGGCGCGTAAAACGCGCTGATGCCGTTTTGGGTTCTTGCCAGAAGGACGCTCATCGCCGAGTCGGTAGCACTCGAGAACCACTTGAAGCCGGATATAGACCACGGGCCGAGAGGGACGTTCTCCTCGGCGTTCGCCAGGCCTGCTTGCGCTGACGGGTCGTACGTCGCGACGGTCTCCGTAAGCGACACATCGCTCCCGCCGATCCGTTCAGTCATCCACTGTCCACTGGTCCATGCCTTTGCGGGGTCTCTGGACAGGAGGTGCTGCAAGGCGTTATCGAGAACTTTGCGCTGAGTCGGATCCAGATCGCCGTTGGCCAGGTGCAACTGCAGCAGTCGCGCCGCGCCGTCTTGCATGGCCGACGGACAGGTCACGTTCGACGCGGAGGGGCTCCATAGGTGTATTCTCAGGAACTGGATAACGCGAGCAGATGAGCCGAGAGAAGTGTCGTATCCGGTGGCGACGATGCCCTTTGCGATCCCAAAGTTCTGCAAGCCGCGCCATCCTTCACCGACGACAAGTTCGGTTTTTGGCCGCCCGAAAGAATCCCGACCGTTGCCCTTCAGATACGGCTTGTTGTGTTCAGATTCTGTAACCCATTCGAAGACCTGGTCGGACAGGACGTCTTCGCCGAGTTGGGCGATTTCGACCTCAACACGGCTGACGACATCTTTTGGGACGAATACTATCTACAATCAGCAGTCGAACAAATCATCGGAGCACTATTTCTCACGTCTTAATGCTCTCTGAAAGCTGGCATCATCAAAAAACTGGTTCGGCAGGACCGGGAGTTCTTGGAAGAAACCCGTATTGGAGCTGGAAGGCTTCATGTCGTAGGTCTCGGATTATTCGAAATACTGCACGTGACACTTCAATCCAATGTCTCAAACCGAGATTCAAGCTCTAAAGCCCTCGAAAACTATCTTATATCTGTCAGATTCATGCTGGAAGGATGAATCCAGACTCCCGGGACGACGTGAGACACGCGGGGTCGGCAATTTGTGGGACTCCACCGAGAAGTCTGGGGTAAAAGCCGAAAGACAGACCCACAAAGTGCCGGTAACCTTCCAGACCGAGGTCAAATATTCCGCGATGTCTCCATAAATGCGGACTCGTTCCGCGCAGCACATCTCGTCGCATCCTTCCTCCGACCTTGAATCGACGCCAAGTTCTTCACTGTCGGATGAACAGTATTTCCCTCTGCGGACCAGACCAACGGTGGGAAAGACGGCACGGCGGCTTCCATTTGAAGTCTTGGACAACATCATCCTCCCAAATCGAACGCGTGGCCGTGGCCCACTCACCGACCAGATCGAAACCCCCATCTCGAAATCGACCGCCTAGAGCCTAGGAGACCAGTCCGGCGCGAAAACGAAATGAAGCGGACACGGCGCTTGGCCCTACGTAGCGATTCGAGGGCATCAGCCCGGCGGCGCACCAGCGCTCAAGTACCGACATGAAGGGGGGCTCTCTAGTCTCGCGATGCACTGCGTTGCAGCGTTGTAGGAAAGGCGCTACGACAACACGATGCAACCAAAGCGGACGCCGTTTGATGAGCCCGGGAGGTCCAGCCACTTCATTCTTCGGTCATCAAACGCGCATGAGAAATTGGTCTCATTCTCTGCCACCACAAGCCCCCCGGGGGCTTGAGAATCGTGTGGCTGAAGCTGGTTGGACCGATGGCCCTGCCGCAACAACACCACCACCCCCCAAGGGAAATGAAGAAATGACGTCACTTTCACCTTTTTCTTCCCGCCTGCGACGCGCGCAGCCCTGATTTCTGCGCGTCTTGGGCGACGACATGCCCGAAAAGGAACTTTTCCTGAGTCACCAGGCAGGGCACTAGCCACACAGATCACCCCATCCAGGTCCTGTGATGCGCCCATCGCTGCCCGTTTCGCCGATCGGGAGCATTCTGGGCTCCGTCGAAAGCCACAGCGATCGCCACAGGTTTCGCGACGTCGGGGCCTCGTTCTTGGTGATGAGTCGCGACGTGAAATGTTCCTGCCGGGCTTCCGTGTTTGTATTACTCAGTTCAAGGTCGGGTTTTCAGGCTCGTAGAGGCAGGATTACGACGCTGTACGTCTCAGGCGACAAATATCGTGATGAGGTCATACCATAGCAAGCCGGTCTTGCCCAAACTCCAAAGTCATGATGGCCTAGATGCTCTCTTTCTTCTTGGCTTCATTGTCTCGGCTCTTTGGCGCTGAACTTACTTCTGCCGCCCAGACGACCGCGCGCATTGGCTGACAACATGCAAACACCAAATTTTATAATGACTTCAATCTAAGCAGGCTAGCAATCTATAACAGAGGCAGAAAAAAAGGATAGGCCGTCAGCCTGCAGGGCCGCAACATCCCATCGCGGCCCCCGCAAAGGCTTGTTTCAAACCTCACGACCCGGGCTGCCTCCACGCGCCGCCCTATCAGAGCCCACTCCCAGCCCTAGCCCACCCGTCCTTCCCGTCTGCCCATTTCCTCCCCTAGCCAGATGACCTCATTTGAATGGCACATATGCAGGGTACCAAGCGCCGCCGTCCATTTCTCGCTGGTTCTGGGCCTGACCTAGCAGCGCTCACAGACTCTCGAGAGCGTGCCACGAAGCCCGCTGCACGATGCCAGTCCCAGTGACGTTAGCCAACATCCCCTCGTTCCCTCCCTCCCTTCGTCTAAGATGCCGGCAATACGCGAGCGATCTTGGCAGGGTCTAGCATTCTTTCACCCCCCGTCCTGCAGGAGGAAAGAAGGTCTCGGGACTTTGTTGTTACACTATTCTTACTCACTTGTTTGCTCTGGCGTCGCGTTCTATCCATGTAGTGGCACATACATACAAGCTAGCAAGCCGAGCCGTGAAGAAAATGCCTGTTGGCTCATCTCGGCGCGGTGACGAGATGACGGTGTAAGTTTGTCAAGGGAGGTGGCCGCCCATTTTCTCTTCCTCCTCCAAACCTGCTTCTGGCCGCGGGCGTCATCCTGATGTGACTCCTGTTGGTCCGATCCAGACCTTTCTCACACCTCGTGAGTCTTGTCTTGTCTTGGCCCATCCCGGACGTTCATAAATAGACTATTCATCTCAGTTCCCTCCCATTCCCTCCTATTCCTCAGACCAGACAAACCACCAGCAGATCAACAAACACTTCCCTGTGCAACGGCCACAACATCCCGACCAACCAACTTTACCCCTTTTCTTAAGCAAGAAACAAACGAACCACCAAAATGGCGATCGATCGCATTGTGCAAATGATCTTCCGCGCCGCGGAGCTGGCCTTCGCTGCCATCGTGACCGGTATCACCGGCGCGTACCTCCACGCCCACGACAACGCCTCCTCGTGGGACAACGGCCGCTTCATCTACACCATCGTGGTGTCCAGTATCTCAATGGTGCTCGCGCTCGTCTGGCTGCTGCCCTTCTCGGGCAGCTTCGTCCACTGGCCCATGGACGTCTTCATCAGCATCCTCTGGTTTGTCTCCTTTGGTCTGCTCGTCAACGTAAGTCATCCCCCATACACGACCTACCACATGAAAATATTGACATGAATTCTCCAGCTTATTGGTGATGGCTGCGGCCCCGTCTTCGACTGGAGCAACGTCAGCCCCCGCGGTGACGACTGCGGACGCCACAAGGCCAACATCGCCTTCACCTTCCTCTCCGCCATCGTCTGGCTCGCGTCCGCCCTCATCGGCCTCTTCTGGGTCCGCCGTCGCACTGCTGTTGCCGACAACCGCCCTGCTGTCCACCGCCGCCGCTGGTACAACTCCCGCGTCTAAGCTGCAGCTAGGCAAACTTGTTTGTGTATGCCCCGAGATTGCTATCCCTCAAGGCATTGGACATCGACTTGTCATTCTCGTATACTACGCACGGTCCTTGATGGGCTGTGATGCGGGAGAGATATGTTTGGATGTCATTTTCCCATGTTAATGAAGTGTATGAGAAGGAAGATTGAAGGCTTCGATTTGGAACACTTGATACCCCCATAATACCCCCACGACCTTGTATAATTTTACCTACTCTACTGTAATACCACACTACAATACCACAATGCACTTGAATCAATGTTCACTCAGTGAAATGTTTTCCCCTTGAAAATGGAAGTATAATGCATTGCAGAGGCTTTCACTACTATGTGGAATGTGTCCATTTTCCCACGGTTTATCTCACCAACATACAGTAAATCTTTCAAATTCTAGTAAAGATTTGGATGCATTTACACGATAAGATAAGCCGGGGAATGCTACCGCCAGACGCATCCGCTTAGTGCGGGTGAGCCGATGCCGGTAAACGGGCGACCCACCCGCGGGAACGGGTAGGGCGTTGCGGCGGCTGACGTCTTGGCGATCCGGGGAAACGGTTCCACTTCCGGGGGCTTGGCTTCAACGGCCCCGCCATAGCGGCGCTCTCTGGGGTCGCTTCATCGAGACATCCACGGTCATTACCTATACGTGTTCACTTCAGCGGACTAAGATATGTTATCTTGAGCATCAAGGGGCACCCGGTGACTTGGCAGAGTCGGCTGCGTCTTGACGGGATCGCCACTACTGCCAAATCTATCCATCCAAGAGGTTGCGTCAACTAGCTGCCCATCGTCTCCCATCATGTCCCGTTGGTGATGAGATCAAATGAAGAGCCACAGGTGGTAGTTTCTCTGATCAAGGCCACATAATCCTTCGGCCGGTCTCAGTGGTCCTCCAATTCAAACCAATGTGTATGTCTTGGCGCCTTTTTGGGGCGACTGAACCATTGCATTATCTGGTATCACCTCATTCACCGGCATATAACGGTGCTACATTTTAGACCCGTCATGAAGAAATTGACGCAAAACATCAGGTCATTCGGAAGTGTCGATCCTGCGTTGTCTAGATCTTGAGCAGTTCGGATCAAGACCGTCTTCACGCCAATGGGTAATTCGGCACCCGACGTGCTCAGTATGGCGCCGCGACAGTGAAACATTGAATCCGCAAAACCGTACCTCAGCAACCGCCACTCTTCGCCAGAACAAAAATGACGTATGCGTCAACATTCAAAACGAAGCTTTGACGGGGAAAGAGATTGGAAGGCAAAGCAGTAATCCCGACATCTGCTCGGAGCGGCAGCAAGCGAGATGAAGAGGATCGATCTCCCGTACAACCGCGCAAATTAGCCAGCTCGACCACCTACACAAACACACTGCCGGCCAAGGCCTGTACCTGCACGAGCAATCGCCTCAAGCGGAGAGGGAGCAACAACAATGCCTCGGTTGCATGATTTCCCTCGCTGACCGCCTCGTATCGGCAGCCGCCACGCCGTTCCGAAAACAGCCCCCGTCTCCGCGACCGAAACGAAAATCAAAAAAACACTCCAAGCTCAGATCTCCGATCGCTCTCGTGACCGGGTTTCGCCCACGGCTGCAATATTTCGACCGCTCCAGAACGTAGCCCCCCCAGAAATGCCTCGGACGCTTGTCTCGCTGTCAAACAGGTTTCCCCATATTCTTGCCTGTGCCCCCCTCCGAGACGACTAGCCCGCTTCGAGGAGGTTAAGCGGTCAAGCGGGGGGCTGCGCTCACTCGCCTTAGCCGTTCTCAGCGTTGTGCCATTTGCAATCGAAATTACGTATCCCATCCCGCGAAAAACCACAAGCAGGCCTCGGAAACCGAGGAGCTCCCCTTGTGTACATGGCCTGTCTGTAGAGTTGAGATCTGTACAGAATTCTACGATCCGCGGTCCATGGGTCTGTAGAAGCGCCGGTCCTGCGGCTGCTAGAGGGCCCCAAGGTACCAGACCGCTTCGAGCTTACCGTCCTTCCCTAGCTCTTCCCTGAGCTCGGACTAGGTGCCAGGAGCAAGAAAAGCCAGGTTTTGTGGTGAGACCGCTTCTTGTGAAAACGTGCGACGACATGCGGAAAACGGCGGCTGGCTTGCATTATTTTAGCTTGGCGGCAAAGAGGGCCCGGCTCTAGAAACAGGTCACGCAGCAACGCCTTTTTTTGTGAGGGAGAAAGAAGGCGGGGTAGGAATTTGCAGGAGGGAAACGAGAGGGGTACTGAGACATGAGTTGATGTAAGGCACGGCGGGCTGTGTGAAGCAAAGTAACAGCGAGCTAGGGATGGGAATTGCGCAAAATTCCGTTCACAATGACCCAATTCTGGGCGATCGTGTGTAGCTATTTCCGGGAATCAGAGGAGGGATGAACGTAAGGGTTCGCCTTCAGCGTTCCGGGATGTTCAGTCAAACTGGAGTTCAGTCCGGAGCCACAAACAAAGATGAACAGAGTGACAGAGAGGGAGGTATCTTGGCTGACGAGATGGGTGGGAGGATACCTTGGCGGCGGGAAACAGGATGGGACGGACAGTGTTGTCTGATGAGAGCCGCATGGCGTAATGCCCCGCAATACCGCGTTGCTGAGGGGAGCTGGCGCCACGATATGCACAGCTGAGAGGTCGATGACCGCATCGTGTGGGGTAGGTGACGCCACAGTCGAGCCCCGAGAGGTTGAAGGATTGGGGGCCAAGAGACACGCACTAGCCACATCACAATCTCCCGTCATTGGCGCTAAGTCGTCACCAGCCACTCAAGCTCCCGCTCGGTCAGACTAGCGCGACAAGGGGGGAGCTTACGCCACAGGAGGGGCGGATCAGCCGTGCGTCCGCGCTGCGTCATTGGCGGGGATGACCTTGGGAGCTCTGTCCAGTGTCTTTCCGCTGCCTTGGTTCTCACCTTCTCGGGAACGTCAAACCTCAGCCCCAGCACCAGAGCACGTCTTTTCTGTGCCTGCTCGTACAACCGCGCCCCGTGAATTGCGTTTGATCCGCATTTACCCAGCGACCCCGATGTCTTGCAGCTCGTACCCTTTTAGCCCGTGCTAGACCGGTGAGACACGACGCGCGGCGGCGGCACACTGTTTGTTCGGTTTTCTGAAGGGCAGCTCTGGAGCTTGGTTTTTGAGACTTTGTACCGTTCGAACATGCCACCAGCGGGTAGTCTGTCAACCAACTCAAGCAGTTGGACGAGGAAACGTACCGAAGCTGAAGTACCTAAGGTAGTGTAGCTCAGAGCTTCGCTTTCCCCTCCCCCCTCCACGTGTGGGTAGCGTACCTGATCGGAGGCAAGGTGTCCAGGTCTAGCAACGCTGCATGGGTATGGAGTATGGACTTTGCCATCCGTATTCACTTTTCACTCCTTGCACAGCCCTAAACGTCACTAGCCACAGATCTTCGCTCCTCTTCAACCACCGTGACCCCGCCGTTGCTCCCACTTATGACGAAAATCCCTTGGTTTCTTACGTGTTTGTAGGGTCTCTGAGCCAGATCGAGAACTCTGAATGCCACGCCTATTCGCCCCCAAGCCCTTGCAAGCCCCGACAAGGCAATGGCCCCATCACATCGACGAGGCTTGACGGAAACAAGCGCCAGTGTCACGCAAGCAAGCCAACTCCCCAAGGTGCTTCCCCCCCGGTTGTCATCCAGCCGTGGCAGGCTGGGCCTAGGCCATTGCCGCCCCCCAATTGGCCAGGGGCCCCGGTCTCTGCCGGAGGAGACGCACCGGCGTATCAGCTCCCTGTCCCGAGTGGTTGACAGATGAAGCTTGTATCCCGATGAGACAGCTGCGCCCAAGACCTATGACGATGTATGAAGTAAGAGCGCAAGCGTGTCTTCTGTCTCCAACAAGCATTCGGGCGCCTGTCGGTATTGGTCGGCGCTGGGTGCTGGCAATGGCGTTGGCGTTTGGTACAGCAAGCACGCAGGCACGGTGGTGCAGCTTCCTTGGTTGTTGCAAGTCACAGCGTGAGGTAAGGTGGGCAGCAACTCCCTCCTGCCCTCCGTTGACTGCCGCAGCCACCTCATACGGCAAGCCTGGATCGCGATCGCCCCTTCCTGTCCTGATCTCCCACGGGAGAGGCAGGAGGCAGGAGGCAGATGGCGCCTTCTCTCGACATGGCCTCCAGTTCTATATAACCTCCTCAACCTCCCACCCTCAGCCGGTTTTCTCTTCTCTCATCATCATAAACCAAGATACCCAAAACACAACCACCTTCACAACAAACAACCACAAGAACCCTTTTCTTATTCAACCAACTTAGAAGTCTTTTCTTGATACCCAATCGCGAAACCATCCACCATGTCTTCCATCGTCAACAAGGTCAAGGAGGCTCTCCACTCCGACAAGTCCCACGAGCAGCCTGAGGGCACTTCCGGACCCCACAACTCGAAGGTTGCCAACGCCGCCGACCCCAGAGTCGACTCCGACCGTGACCACCGCGCCAACCCTGCCGGCTACACCGGCGGTGCCTCCAACGCTCACACTGCCGGTACCACCGGTGGCTTGACTGGCACCCACGGCACTACTGGCACTCACACCGGCACCACTGGCACATCTGGCCTGACCGGCTCGCACGGCACCACCGGCACCCACACCGGTACTCACACCGGCACCTCCGGCCTGACCGGCACCCACAACACTACCACCGGCTACGATGACCCCGCCGGCACCCACGGCCCTCACGGCAGCCGCGTCGGCAACCAGGTCGACCCCCGCGTTGACTCTGACCGTGACCACCGCGGCGCCCCTGGCTCCGGCCTGACTGGTACCCACGGCACCACTGGTACTCACGGCTCTTCCGGTCTGACCGGCACCCACGGTACCACCGGCACCTCTGGCCTGACTGGCACTCACAACACCACCACCGGCTACGACGACCCCGCCGGCACCCACGGCCCTCACGGCAGCCGTGTTGGCAACCAGGTCGACCCCCGCGTCGACTCTGACCGCGACCACCGTGGTGCTCCCGGCTCCGGCTTGACCGGCACCCACGGCACTACTGGCACCACCGGTACCCACGGCTCTTCCGGCCTCACCGGCAGCCACAACACCCACGGCACCTCCACCACCCACTCCGCTGTCGGCCACACCGGCGCTGCTGTTGGTGGAGTCCACGGCACCGGCCCCGCACCCAACACTGCCGGACCCCACAAGTCTGACGCCCTGAACAAGGCCGACCCTCGCGTCGACTCTGACCTCGACGGCAGCAAGACCGTCGGCGGCAACAAGACCTACGCCCAGTCGTAAGCGATACCCGTCCGAAAGCGATCAAACGCCAGCATGCGCGACCACCGAAACAGAAGACTAACTTGCGACACCAGAAACACTACTGGTGCTGCAAAGGACCCGACGGATGCCGCTCAGGTCCCTCCCTCTGTTTTGGCGAAGCACATTGGCGAGCCTCAGATCGCACACGACGATCACGGCCATGACCGCGCAAGACGCAACAGCAAGGTGTCCGCTCAGGACCTGCACCGTGGCCTGTAATTTCGTTTCCGTCCTTAAAGCGCATGGATGATGGATTTGATACCAGCAAGACTTGTATTCTAGCCTAAATGACCTAATGACTATTAGCATTACCGCATTTTGATCTTTGATTGTGACTTTTCATGAATGTAACATGTGAAGGCAGCCAGAATCGACGGCTTTGATCAATTGAGAACACTTCCACGTATACAGTGAAAAGTTAACGATACTTGCATATTGAAGAGTACATCTTTACTAGCATGCAAATGACGATTCAAAGCTTCACTGTGTCTGTTGGTAAAGAAGAATTTGTTGTTCATGCCTTTTTACAATTACCGGTCACATCGTGAGTTGTTGCTGGTCGTGTTGAACGGAGGAACCTGGCGGGCATACCACAACGAACACAACTCCCTCATAGGTCGTCCCCCCCAGGCTCGATATACAACTTGATCCCCAGCCAGATCCCGCTCATAAATTGAGTGGCAAAAAATTCACTTTCATGTAAACCACACACCACACTCGCGGCCCGTTCCAATGCAAGTCACCAGGGGCGGCGGCGGCCGGAAAACGGGAATCAACGGTTGGCAGCGCTCAACTCACCTGCAACACGGTACACCACAACCAGCACCACACCTACAAGCGACAAAATACCTACCTTGCCAAGTCACCAAAACCAGGGCCATGAATCGAACGATGTTCCCAGCTTGTGCGCATGTCAAAAACGTCAAAAAGGCACAAACAGGTTAAGTTCAGGGGAAAGGTAACAGGAGCAGGGGGATGTGGTGGTGTCAGGCCGTTTTTTTTTTATTTTTGACGTTGCCGAGCCCGCACCGCACCGCCCCCCAGAAAAATGTGATCGATGGTGGGAGAGGACTTGGCGGGATGGGAATCGCGCCGTCCGCGATCCCGCAATCCCGCTCGGCGGGCCGGGGTGGCACGGCATGGCACGCTTGCCATCCCTCTTCCTCCTCCTTTACCGCTCCTCGTCTGCGGGAAGCCTTGCCTTGGACGACGGACTTGTATTCGGTCAGCGCTCAACTGTTTCCCTTCTTGTTGGATGTTAAGCTCTCCAGTGGCATGAAGCACAGGTCTACCTTGGGCTGCAAACGCCGTTCCGGCCGCCTGCGCCCTCCACACCCACACGTCAAAAGGCTCGCTGTCTCTGGGCTTGTTTGCGACCCTGTATATGCCGTTTGGGAGCCGCGTGATGTGCCGTGAGTGACGGGAAGGGGTGTGGGCAGCGCTTGGCTGTTTGTTGAGTTTGGCGAGCGAGGGATGCCGACGTCGCCGGCGCTGTAATTATTTCAGCGAGCAATTAGCTATCTACCTAGCTTACGTTCGTATCCCGCGTGGCCACGAGCGTGATGGCGACGTTGGTAGTTGTGGCCAGGCAGCAAAGCTGGCGGGACAGGAATATTCTGGGTTGGATTGGCTGAGACATGCCGAACTATCTAACCAACTAACCATGGTCTGCCTCTGCTCGCAAGCAACGCAGCGGCAGGCAAGGAGAGAATCCAGACACGTGCAGGCAGGCAGGCAGAGCTGCGTTACTAGAAGCGCTCAGCGGCAGCTTCCTACTGTGCGGTAAGCAAGGCACAGATAGCTAAGCTAGCCCAGCATGCGGCGCTAGTCTACGGGTGTGCGGCCCCCTATGCGTCGGCCCTTTTTAGGTCCCGCGTGCTTGATGCGAGTGTTTCTTTCAGCTGGGAAAGGAAACCTTCGTCTGGGCAACGACAAGATTGTTAAAGCAGTAGGGCGTTGTGGCGTTCTTGAAAAAAAACCATTGAAAAAAACCACCAGCCAGGACGGAAGAGGACGATCCTTCTTGTTCTGGGCCCTGGGCGTGCAAGAGCTGGCGGCGACCCGGTGCCATGGGATCGTCTTGAGCCCGTCTCGCTCTCCCTTAGGTCCCCTCTCCCGCGCCCCCCTACGGCCGGGATTTGTGTGGACGGGTAGGCGGTAGCGGATGGCGATGGCGTTTGCGCCGGGAAGGGTTTTAGTGGGTGGCTTGCCTGTCTGCCAGGCCTTGTGACCTGCTTACCGCTAGTTAGGTAGGTAGGTAGATAGGCAGGTTGGCACACACACAGACGCGCACCCGCCTACAAACCCCGGGAGGAGGCCCAGGCGTCTTGATGATATAGGGGACCCTTCTTCTGTAAAGTGTGATTCTGACTGGGATCGGTGACGGGGACAGGGACGGGATTGGGGGTTGAAGTGCTGGGGGAGAAGCTTCGGGGACGCAGGGCGCGGGAAGGACGGTGTCATAGCTGTTGGTGTGCTGGAAAGCCTAGACCAGATTGAGGACCGAAGGGACTTTGACGGGTAGGGGGACGCCGTTTGGGGGGAGCTGCCCCTGGAGACGAAGGTGTGCCTGTGCCTGGCGGTCAATGGTTTGGATTCAGGGCGCAGATGGGAGAATTTGACAGGTTTTCGCGATTTTCAGGTTTCCTGCGTTTTACGGCCATCGTGGGACGGCAATACTGAGAGTGACGGATTGTGATGGGAAAGTGATCAAAAGCGTGTGAAATGGCAGGGGGGTTTCTTCGCCATCCATCACCATCACGAGGGCGTGTGTGCAGGACGGGAGCTTCATTGACAGGGGCCTGTTCTTCTTTTTAAGAGACCGAAAAAATAAATAAAAGCAGCATTTTATTATTCGTTTTTCTCATCCAGTGAATCGGCCCTGGGTACCATGCATGCATGCATGCATGCAATGGCCGCCCCCAGACGGACGGGGGGGGATTGCGAACCAGAACATGAGTTGGGGGCTCGTTGCGCAGCAAAGTCGCACAAAGTTGCGGACAAGTCACTCGACTTGAGAGGTACTTTGGGGGAGGGCACGGGAAAGCAAGGAGAGGACGGAACGCAGACAGGGCAGGGAAGCACAGCACCAAAGAAAGGGTGAGTTGAGTGAGAGCGTTGCAGCGCGTGCTGCGGTGCTGCTGTAGGTGCTTGCGCAGGCCATCTCGTTTGAGTGATTCTGTCGAGTGTGAGAAGTGATGAGAGGAGGGGGTGTGGGATGAAGGTATGCGAGGACAGGACAGGACAGACAGACGGCACGCAGGCGCTGCAGAGACTGGGGGAGGCGTGATGATGATGACTGATGATGATGAGGAGGCGGAGGACCTGACATGCCAGATATATCCACCATCAGCAGCAGCAGCGCCCAGAGGGTACCATTCGCTGTACAGGAAAAAGCAAAGAAGTTCTTACACGTCGCGACGAGTCCCCATTCTTTCGACCCTCGAGCGAAGCGTCGTGCCCGTCGTGCGTTACATGGTACACTAGGTAGGTTACTCCGTGAGGGCGGGCGGGCAGGGGTTCAATCTGAGGAAAATCTGATAGCGCGTCCCCGATTGCCGATTACTCAACCGCGCTAGGACGGTCGAGAGGCATCGATATGGCATTCTCCTCGCGGGACGCAAATGTGAGATGAGAGATGTCTGTTTTTTTCTGTTATTTTTGATCGCATTTTTGAGCCTCCCCCCCATCCCCCATTCCCCTCTCGGTTGCTGGCGTGGGCTTGTTGCAGGTTCAGGCGACTGCAAAGAAAAAAGGGAATTTGATGCCCACTCCTCAGACCACAGCCAGGCGAGGCCGGGCGCGGCATGGCCAGACGTCGCTTGACCGCCGAGACGGTAAGATGGGATGTGAGATACTGCAGTCGAGTCTCTTTTTGCTCTTCCTGGCCGTCCGGCCGCCGCCTGTCTCTCTTGCGCCTGCACAGCGGGCTGCATCTGTAGAGTACATCAACACCCACACGGTACACCCCCCCAAAGGCGGCCTCGTGCGTGAGCTCTTTGCGTGGTTGGATCGGTTCGGCAGAGGGTGGAGAGACGGAGAAGCAGACAGCTCGTCTAAGGCGTCCATCCCGCCCCCGTACTGATGGGCAATCATGTATTGATGGGAACGGCGCATATGGGGGAGTAGGGAAGTAGGGATTGAGGTGGCCAACCTTGAGAACCTCCGAATCCAAGACTGGGGAAAGCAAAAAGGCGGAATTGGAAAAAGAAAGCAAGTAAAAACGCATGCGCGCAAGGAAAAAGCAAGTATAGCACAGCTGTTCGTGTCTCAGCAAGCTCCGATAAAAAGACGAAGCGGAGCTTTTCTGCCTACCTACCTCACAATCTCACCAAAGCAATGGCGGAGATTGTTCGTGCTTGAGAGGTGTTGGTTGGCTGAGTCGGAGAGGGTGTGTATCTGGCGTTTCTCGTGTAACCAACTACGGAGGGTTGTCTCGGAGGAGCCCACGGCGTGGGTGCGCACGCGGTGTGTATTCTTGCTTTTTCCTTCTCCATATCCCTCCTGCTTTTGCTTCCATGTCTCTCGCGCAAAAAAGCTGCGGTGTACCCTCTTGGCCCTCCTCTCTCGCGTTGCATCGGCAGAGGGGATTATTGAGTGTGTGTGTGTGTGCTGTATGCGCTGTGCGACGTGAGAGGCGGGTGTGCGTGCGTGCGGCGTGGTGTGTGTGCAAGTCAGCGTGTGTTAGTGTGTGATGTTTGCCCGGGATATTTGTGGGCAAGCACGATGACCACCGGTGCTCACTCCCGCAGAGCAATGATTACGGACAAATAAGAAGTGCCAGAAGTCTCTCTCCCACCGTGACGACGAACGGGGGCCACATGTCAGCCTGGTTGGATGATTCGAACGGTTTTTTTCTACGTATGGTGGTTGGCAGGCGAAGCGAGGGGGAGGGGGGG